>CM076571.1:45660047-45924584 GCA_034641835.2 Pinus albicaulis
ACCCGACATAGAAAACATTAGATCTGTAACTCACTAGCTGATCTAGGGCCAAAATAATGATTGATCCACACCCTCAAACGAGATTTACAGAACTCAGCCAGATCTAGGCCTAGAAACCCCAGCGCTGCCCCTGAAAGGCTCTGCGTCAACAAATGTGGAATACTTCCCAAGATGGAAGTACTTCCAAGCCATCATCAAAGATCAAGGAGATAGTGCCATCCCCTCTTCCTGCAACATCATACAAAGTGTGAGAGCAAATCTACCCTTGCTCTCCTAGGAACAAACCAAGCAACAAGACATTGTGTTGCCTCCCCATACCTCCATCATACCAACTATGTGATGGAAGACATTGTAATGAATGATATGAGTAACACATCAACACCATGCATCCATACTCTATGCTGCTCAATGATGCAAGTATCCAGCCATCTTTCCTCCATCCTCTGACTCTTAGGAAGAGTGTTTGCCAAGAGATGGCCAAACTCTTTCAAGAGTAACCAGCGCAGCCAAGCCTCTTGCTGCTTGGTATCATAGATCTACAAGTAGCCTCCTAGCTCCTTGCTCATCAACCACATCCACTCAATCACTTGTGGATGCTTCCTCCTTCTCCTCATCCTGGTACTCCTCCAATGAGGGTTACCATCCTCTAAAATCAAATTTCCGAATTTGCACTTCATGGGATTTTGAGATATAAACTTCTCAAGGATCAATAAGACCCTATCAAGAATCAAATAGGTGGTAGGCAAAAACCTCCCATCATGATGTGTATGGCTCAAGGGATGTCCAACACAAGCATGAGAGATGCTATCCATCCGAAGATGTCCTCCATCTCCTATCTGCTCTTGTGAGAAGGGAACCAAATCATTGCGTTCCATGGTGTGTTGAAGTGCATCTCCAATGAGATTTGACCCTTGGTCATGCAAACGTAGATCTCCACATTGATCAGAAGAATTTGCTGCAACAATGGAATGTGGAAATATTTCCATACCTTGATGTGCATTTGGGACTTCTTGTAGAGCTGCAAGAGTCCCATCCTCAACAGTGTTGGCTGCCCCAACCGTCGATGCATGTGGCTGCTCCTCCACAAGTGTGACAGCGATTTCACAAGCCTCCTGAAGAGGTGATGTGATCTCTTCTTCTCGATTAGAATTGGAAGCACATGGTACTTCCTCTTCTTTTTCTTCATTCTTCTTGACCTCCTCAAAGGTGGATGCCTTTCCTCTGAATCCGAAAAGAGATGAGAATAAACTCTCCTTTTTCACCGCTCCGGTCTTCTTGGGCTTAGACTCACAGGGACTAGTGGATTCCTTATTCATGGGAAGAGGTGACCTCCCAATAGTACGCTGCAACTCTGAACTTTGCATGCTAGAAACTCCACTGTTACCACTGTACCTTCCTACTCCATCCAGTCTGAGCTCACAGTAATCTTTGAAAGGCAAATTTGCTTTCAAGTCTTCCCCCATGGACTGCCATTCTCGGAAATAATCTCCAAAGGGTATACGACCATGCTGACTCGGTACTTCAGGTAAGAATGTAGACATTGTGATCCTCATATTTTCCATAGATAGCTAGCTCCACAGGCTGAGCTAGAACTATGCTTTGATACCACTGTAATATCCCAAAAATGGAATTTTCAGCAGATCATGCCTGAAAAACGCATTCTTCAGGTGTCATGGCTGTAGATACCATATAATATGTTTGAGAATTCTTAGCAACCAAAATAAATAACAGCAGCAACCTTTACTCAGCTTTTAAGGGCAAAAAGGTGGGGAAAAGTGAGGATTTTGGCCCTAAAATGAGTGGATCAGAAAATCTGCGTAAAATGACGGCTCAAGGTTCTGGAATATGTTATAATAGGTTAAGAGGGACTTCCATGTCGAATTTCAGCTCAAACAAAGGCGTTTTACTAAGTTAAACAGTTCCTCCTTCCCGACTAGTCAATAAAAACCCTGATTTCCAAAGACTTTGAGTATGCAGAATTTTGCTGAAGCAAGGGCAGCGTTTTTCCTGAAGGAATAATATGTAAAGCACTATGAATAATCAGATAATAGGTCTAAGAATATGGCATGGGCATTAAGCAAGATTAAACAGCCGCTTTGCATAGAAAACCCCTCAAGATTGAGGTGCCGCAAGACAAGAGAATGATTCAGAAAGCCTTCAACATTTTCTCCAGAAGCTGTGAGACAAGAATATGAATATATAGCCAATAAAAATCTATAGCAGCAATAAAGTGTACAAGCCTTGAGGAAACAACCTCTCAAGAGAAGAACTGCAAGCCTCACTAATACATGTACAATGGCAATGAAAGAACACTGCTATTTCTGCATAAAGCCAGGCTATGAAAAACGCAGTCTAAGATATAATTCTGCTCCAACACATAGATATGACAATATATAGCTCAAATACAATAGGGGAGCAAAGCTCTAACCCTTATAAGCAATAAGATCTCAATCCTCCAAGGGATTGGCTGAAATACACAATACGACCAAAATGCCGGAGTTGCTGGGCAGCTACTACAACTCCAAACTGAAAACCAAATAAAGAAGGCTGAATATGATGATAAACTGAAGTAGACCTCCTCCAATAGATCTCCAAAGTGGAAGGCTGATCCTTACACTTGAGATCTTCCCCACAAATCAACCGGCAAACCCTCACAACAGCTGCGCCATAAAAATAACGCAGATGCAAAAAGGGACTGCGCAGTAGGGGCAAAATAACTGTTGGCCTGATGCCAAGATCTGCAAATCAGCTCCAAAATCTCCCAATCCGATCCTCCAAAGGAAAGAGAGACTCTCCCTCTGAAAAGTAAGAGAAGGAGGTGGCGTCGTAAAGTCACCACGGCAACACCCTACAACACAGAATTACGCTGCTGCAGCAATAATGCTGTCCTCGAGGATGATACTAAGAAAATAACCTTGCCCGAGCAGGCACTCGAAGTCCCCCGGGGCTAAGGGCGAGATCTCCGACCGGAGACACTCAGTGCACTAAACAGTGCAGCAGACGGGCTAAACAGCCAGCGTGCCAAAGAGAAGACAAATGTCTCGCTCAATAATCAATAATCCAAGAATCCAAGCATGAATGAAATGAGGAGGCTCCTTCATCTTTTATAGTGTTGGTTTCCCTCCAAAACCCAACGTAGTCTCTCTCTCTCCTCCACATCCTCATCCTTATCCACATTCTCATCCTTATCTCCACAGAAGCTTGGAGAAACTTCTAGAGTGTACATAGGCCCCCTCCTCCACATGGTGTTGGGTCCCCCCTTGACTCCCACTTAAGTCACAACGTTGTGCTACTAGGTGGATGTCTTATTTCTTTTAAGTGAGTTTAGACCCCTTTTACTCACTTTTTATTTATTTGCAAACTATAGGTGGCAAAATAAACAAAATAGAATATTCCAATTTGTCAGTCGCAATTAGGGAATATTATGCTTACCAAAATTCTCAGAAGGCCAATTTTGAAAAATGTTCACAAAGAAAAAGTCATATGGGACAAACTTCAGTGTCTTCACCAAAAGGAGGTTGACAATGATCTCTAGTCAAGATTTATAATGGAAAACAAGAAAGAAGTCCGTAATCCATCAAGAAGTCAAGACAAGAGAGATGACAACAAGGCTAAAGAAGACCCAGAAGATGAAGAGAACAAAGAAGAATTTGAAGAAGATCTCCGAATAAACTTATGGCTTCCATGGAAGAGATTAACAAGTTGAAAAGGAAAATGAGGAACTTAAGAAGAAAGCGGTACAGGACCAAAACAAGACAAGGAAGGAAGTTAACATTGTCAAGCCAAGTTCAAGAAAGAGATGAAGAGCTCACAAACTTAAGGAGGAATTTCATCAAAACAAAAGAAAGCAGTCATGAAGAAGTCATATCTATGACAAATCAATTGGATAAGGTAGAGAAAAGTGGAAGAAACTTTGTCAAGCCACCTTGAACAAAGACTTAAGAGCTTGAAAAAATCTTGAAGCAAAAGATTGGTCAATACGAGGAAAGAGGTGTCTCTTCTTAGATCTCAACTAGAAGAAGCAAGGAAACATGCAAAAGGAGCCGAGAAGGTGATGGAAAATTTGGCATTCATAGAAAGACAAGTTGATGAAGCAAAAAAGGAGAGAAACACCAAGGATATGCCAACTAGAAGAAAAGTATGAAGAAATTCTTCAAACTAAAATTAGACATCAATCTTCAAGGCCCAATCATGTGAAGCAACCAAGATGAAGGAAGAAATGGAGATCAATCTATCAAAGAAGGATGAAGAATGCAATAAATGAAAGAAGAAATTGATATCCTTAAAAGGGAAGTTTATCATCCGAACAAGAGCCTAAAGAGCTCCCAAACCCTAGGATGACAATGAGTCAACAAAGATCTCCTCCCCGATAAATCGGGTCTTGGTTATATAGGTGAATCTTCAAACAAGAATGATAAATCCCAAAGGTCATGACAACAAGAATGTGGAAAAGCTTGGAAGAAATATTAATGCCCCTACTTAGCAAAGGCAAGAAGAAGAGTCAAGATGACATTGTAAGAAACCTACTCCAAGAAGATATGTTGATGGTGCTTTGTTCTGGTAGAGGCAATAAATTTGACAAGGATCCCATTATTGCACTATTTTAGAAGTACATCAAGGCACTCTCCATCCTCCAAGTACAAAAGTATATTTTCCGGTTATTGTTATTCTTACAAATTTTGGGCATATGGCAAAGGAATGTAGGGCATACTCATAAGGACAAATATAATGGTCCCCGTCGCTTCCCTCAAGAAAACTTTGCAAGAAGTCATGATCTTTCATTCATGAATAAGATATAGTGTTTCAATTGCCATAACATTGGACATATGGCACGTGATTGTAACTTGACTTGGGTTCCTAAACAAGCTTGGCACCATTACAAACTCACCTGCAGAAGAAAAAGGCTGGCATGGAGAAGGAAGCAAGTTGAATCCGAAGTCTCTTGATCACTCCACCTAACACATGTTGTTGACTTGATAAAGTCATCATTGATATTCTAGAAATTACATCCGTGAATGGGCCCTATGAAATCTCATGAGTCAAAGCACTTTACTCTAATTTGCCGTTGACACTTAGAAAGTACAGTTCTAATTGTTGTATGAGCCTGCATCTCGGCTTCGTAAGAATTTATGATATTGTGTATGAAATGAGCCTGGCTTAAAGGTTCGTTTGATCCACAAGAGTTTATTCTCCTCATTATGGACTGCCAGGTGACCTTACTACATGAGTCAAGTTAGACAAAAATGAAACAAATGCCCTTATTTGTATATCTCCCAGAATTGGAATAAGATTAACTCTTCTATTGTTGGGAATGGCCTCATTATGAAGGTAGAGCTCGCACAACAAATGTCGGTCACTCCTAGCCTCATTAAAAGTCTCAACAAATTCTCCGAAGTAATTAACTCATATGGTCCGTCATCTTTTATTGCTTTTAATTGAAAATAAACTAATCGTTCGTAAAAGAAAGAGAGTAGTTTACGAGGGTTTGTGCGTAAATATCAACTTCTCAGATCAATGAAAACATCAAGGCCATCTTTTCTCGGATTCCTTGACTTCCTTTGAGTCCTTGAGTCAGTTAGGATCATTTGATCCCACCATCCCGGGGCTAAGTATATACGTGGTTCGCCATGCTAACTTATGTCGCGTAATATTATCTTGTTCTTCAAAGATATTGCTTCTTCCATTTGTTCATCCTGCTCCAATTGATTCCATGGCAAGGTCTCTGTGTCCCGGCATCGAAGTACCGGGTTGGGACGTTGTTTGAATGGCTTACACCGACTAACTTAGAACGAGATATCTCGTGGGTGATGCTTCGTCTGCGTGGTTGCATTAACGGCAAAGGACGAGATATCCGTGGTGTGCTTCTCGTCTCAATGGCCGCATTAACTAGCACAAAGGCTTATGTATCCGAGGTTTAATTTCTTTTTCTTCTCAGAGAGCCCTACTCCAAGCCTGTGGAGCAAGAAGAGGGTCCCCTTTATTCCGCCTTATGTAGATGCCGTATAATTGAATTTTAACTAGTTTGTAGCTCCGCTCTCCCGGTAAATGTTGCCACACTCATATGTATTCCTGCATGGCCTTTATTTTGCGTTGAGGCTGTGTGCTAACATATAGAGATCTGGGCTTTCATCAGCGTCTTCTTGTGCCAAGGTTAATTCATTCTTGTAGGTTTCCTTAATTCGTACTCTCTCGTGAATTCATTCTCCTCCAATAAAGATGTCATAAGATGTAAACTCAGGCGCTAGTTGACTCTCGTTTGGGGTAGTCTGGCCGATGCACAAGCCGTAGGCTGGTCTTGTGGGACAGCTACCATGATCTCCCACTATCATCATGCTTGGGTGTATTTTTGTACCACATAATGTTCTTGTGTTTACCTTCTCAAAAGGATCGGTTCTGTGTGTGACAAGCCACTTCGAGCCATGTCACGGTCAGATATCCCGGCACTATTCTTTGTAGGCGGTGCTGCTAACGTGACGAGATGGGTTGGGAGGTTTGAAATGGGGATGAAGATTGGAGTTTTAATGCATTAGTGGCGGTCGTAGGGCCGGGAGGCTTGTCTGCCTCTAACAAATATCTTCATTTTTCTTTTTGGGTAGAAACAAAGAAACAATGCTTTCCTTTTCTTTGAGGGAGGCCTTCTCTGGGAAGGGTTTCAAGAAGTGAGAATTTGAAATTTA
This sequence comes from Pinus albicaulis, assembly GCA_034641835.2. NCBI lineage: Eukaryota > Viridiplantae > Streptophyta > Pinopsida > Pinales > Pinaceae > Pinus > Pinus albicaulis. The sequence goes on from CM076571.1 coordinate 45,666,725, forward strand.
GCCCTTGTCCGTCGTTTCTGGGAGATCCGAGATCGTTGGGGTTCTTTTCTTTATAAGTGGTGATGGGGGTGTTAGAGAGTCGTCACTAGGGATGCGAAATAGTGGGACAACTTTTGACTCTCGCTATAGCGAGCTCGTGCTAAATGCAACCGGGGAATAGTGGAATATCGTCCATTGCCCTTCACAAGGAATTTCAGAAGTATGAGAACTTTCGGTTGTTGGGACGTTTGAGCCTCGTCGTAGAATTTACAAATGCTGGGAACAGGGAGGGTCTTGCGTAGGATTTTGGTCAGCAAAACGCCGTATCAACAATCGTACAATCTGTAGGTGAGGGATAAATATTGGGAATTTAGACCATCTACAATAATAAGACATGGTTTTATTACAAATCAAGGTGACAGGGGATATTAATCTGGTCGTCCATTTCTCAAAATGATTCATCAAAACAAAAATCGTGATTGTGCACTACCCGGGTAACGCCTTCACACGTTAAGTAGTGCTTGATGGAATCGCCAATCGATGGAAATGGTGGTTGAGGAAGTGAGTGCAAGATCAAACCCCATGTGGCTTTGAGTTCAAACCGGCTCATCTCGACGAAGAAAACGGCCGCGCATTGAGAATAACTGTCACGAACTAACAGTACCAATAACGGCAACCCCGATACCCGAACTATGTCCTCCTCGTTATCGAAATGCTAACCCTCAACCACTAAAATCGCCTGAAGGTTTTAGTAAACTCTAAGACTTGTTCCCGGTCAAATTCACCAATCTTTCAAAATATACCGTCCATCCCTGCGCTTGTTGGAAAATTTGATAGGCTTCTGAAAGAATTTAGCGAAGATTTTGCTGAGCTCCTGCCTAGCGGTCTAATGGCCGACCCTCCCATGGTCGTAGCTTGGTTATACGCAGAGTGCTACTGCACACAAGAAACACAGACTCCCGATCATGGGCTTAGTTGTTGCAACAGAGGCCGTGTCTAAATGACGGCAGTAGATATTACAAGGACAGAGGCTTGGTTAGTCACAAATGATTGTTCAATTTTTGAAAATCCTCACGATGGTGTAATGATGATCAGCGTGTAAAGATCTCGAATCATTATAATGAAATCCTCTCTTTTAATATAATTTAACCGAATTACATTAAAACCTCATACCTTACATTTTTTTACCTTTGGTCTAATAATTCGAAGTGTCAATCGTTTCAAAAATGGTCAATGTACATGGAAGAATCAGAGATTTCTCTCCAAATTTAGAACAGAGTGTAACCCTGACCGTCGTTGCTTGAATAATTTTTCACCCAAAGGATCCAAGTATAATTGTGGAGAACCGAAAAGCTATATAATGTCAAGAGAATGATGTTTTAATGATAATGTGTTGTCGAATCAAATGCAACGGAAAAAGAATTTATACGTTGTCGAAACAGTGTTTCAAAGAACGGGGAAAAATCAGAGAAATGGGACAAATGACTCTGTCCGTAAGAAGTGGGGAAAATATTTGATAGATAATTTCACTAAGAGGATAGAAATACTAGCTGAAGGAAGGTATTATTTTCAGAATGGTAGGAGTGGGCATGGGAAAAAGGGCAATAATGTAGAAGTGAGGATGAAGGATATTAGAAATGGGGTAAAATGATGGGAACAAGTCAGGACTGGTTTCAGATCTTCTCATGATGAATCTGTCCTTAATGAGCTTTTCCGTAATCTCGCAAAATTCAATTGTAATATGCCAATCCTTGACAGATTATTGTGCTAAATCTAATCTAATACTAAAAATACAAGTAAGAGAAATTGCTCTGGCTGAGGAGCAAACTAAGACTCCCTAGAAAAAGATAATGAATAATGCGAAGCAAGCAAATGGAAACTTTCTTTAGAAACAGATACTGAGTATAGACGGAGCATAAGACCATTGACTAGTAGATGTGTTTTAGAATCATCAATTGTTAAAAGTCTTTAATGCTCCATTTGGAAACAAGATTCTACCTCATATGGTCCAAGTCACTTAGCTTACCCCGAAAATTTTCAAACCGAGAGTCATACAACAAGGCCCAATTACCTTTTTTAACCGCTGTGTTTGATAATTCTTTCATGCCACTTCATCCTTTGTTACCGTATCATGGTTGTTTGATGGATGGCATCTAATCTCTTTTCATCCAACCCGTAAGCCGTCGCAACACCGCACATCACCAAATCAAGATTTAACAACAAAGGGGCTTCTTAAAAGTTTCAATCTCAAATTCCACAGAAAACATCATTTTTACCATAAACCAATTCATAGGAGAAAACCCGTAGTGTTTCTCCAAGTAGTTCTGTAAGCCCATAATGCCTCGGGAGCCTTTGGGACCAATCCCTTCCTGTTGTCCTTCACTGTTTTAGTTAGAATGGCTTCTAAACTTATTTGTGTCTGACCGCCTCTGGTCCGGGGTGGTATGGTGTAGTCATCTCTATGTTGAATATGATATTTGTGAAGGGTAGACTTAAACCATGAGAATTGAATGTAAATGGAGGTCCTCCATCAGACTAGCTCTAGGAATTCCAAATCTAGTAAAGATTTTCTTCAAATAAGAAAGCTAGGATGCCTCTTCATTAGCTCTAATAAGTGCTTTGGCCTCCACCATTTGGTCATATAGTCCGTACAGACTAATATATAAGTTCTTTTGATTGATGGAGGGTTAATGGGTCCTACAGTCCAAGGCCCATCTTCAAAATGGTTCAAAATACCTGGGGTTTAATGGCATTTGGTCTCTCAGATTGGTTGACTCATTCTCCAAAATTACAAGCCCTTATATTTCTTTGCATCCTGAATAATGAGGGCCAATAGTAACCCATCTCAGAATTTGTGTGAAAGAGCCTTTCTTATCGCCACGAAATGCCCTCCACATGGGCCATCACACAAGCTTTCAATATGTCATACACTTTATCTTCTTCTTAATGCATCTTCGGATCTCCCGATCAAGCCTGTAGAAAAGACACCGCTTATCCACTGCACTGCACTTTGTTGAATAATTCTTTCTCTTCTCGTATGACAGTGATGGTAATTTTCCGCAACCAAATAATTAGCAATATCTCGTATACCATGGAGAGTGAGTGAAACGAACAAATACTCATCAGAAAAGAGTCATCTAATGAATATCATTGTCGGCTTTCTTAACCGTGAAAGGAAATCATCCACCACATTTTCTAATGTGCCGATCTACAATGATATCAAATTCTCGTAATAATAATAGCCATCTGGTAACCTTTAGCATTTGTGACATTTGTTCATTAAATACTTAATAGCCGAATGATCACAGTACAAAAGTATAATAACCGTTGATATAGTGTCGGAATTTATTAATGGCATAGATTACCGCAAGAAACTCTTCGGTAATCGTATAATTAAGCTCGCAGGGGTCATATTCTTACTAATAAAGTAGATAGTATAAGGGAAGATGATTTTCCCCTCTTGTCCCAAGCATTTATCTAATTGCAAAGCATGTCTCGAAGCATCGAAGATATGTGAAAAGGGAGATTCCAATCGTGCCCCCTCAAAATAGGAGCGTGAGACAAATCGATGTTTCTGAGTTCTTCAAAGCTTTCGACAAGAATTAGTCCACTTAAATTCAGCATTTTTCATAAGCAACACAAATAATGGAGAAGCTATCTTAGAGAAATCTTTAATAAATCTTCTCAGAGACTGCAAGATGTCTCAGAAAACTTCTACATCAACTTTGAGTTTTAGAACGAGAAGACTTCAATGACTAATATTTTAAGATGATCACCCTCAATACCTTGAGATGAAATAAAAATGTCCAAGCACTATTCCTTCACTCTATCATCATATGGCATTTTTCAGTACTTAGGGAAAGGTGAGCTTGTATACATCTTTTAAGTATACCTCTCTCAAGGTTTTGTAATGCATCTTCAAAAGACACACCAAGGAGTGAAATCATCCATAAATATTTCATAGAATCATTCATCATATCGAAAAATTCTATACGCTCTTTTTTGGAAACGTTGTCGAAAATACATAGCCCAAATGGAAGAACTCTATAGGCAAAGTTCCCCAAGGGCTGGTGAAAGTGGTCTTGTCTTGTCTTGGGGTGCAATTTTTATCCGATTATACCCACCGAATCCATCTAGAAAAAGAAAAGAATTTCTTCTACGACTATCCAACACCCGATCAATGAAGGGTAAAGGAAAGTGATCTTTTGAGTAGCTTTGCTTTAAGGCTCGTAGTCAACATACTCTCCATTTCCCATTTTTCTTAGGGACAATTACTAATGGGGAAACCCATTCACCGTCGTGATATAGGGTATAATCCCGCATACAATTTTTTAGTTCTTCCTTAAAAATTTCGTAAATTGTGATTCATTCGTCTTTGGGTTAATAAACAGTCGCGCATCCCTCTTTTAATGTAAATTCAGATGAGTACATAATTCAGAAGAAATACCTTTCATATCCGTGTAATCCTAAGTGCAAATGCCTCCTTATATTCATGCAATAACTTCATTAATTGCTGTGTTTTCAAAGATCTCGTTAGATCAGATTTATGTTTAATGTCTTGCCTGTCCAATTTCTTAACCGTTTATTCTTTTAGGATGAGATGGTGGTTACAATGAGATGAGTCTTCAGATTCAATCTTTTCTTGTATATCGCTTCAAAATTGGGTGCTTAATTGATTGTGTGTTTCACAATGACAAGAAGGTTCACAAATAAAATTATTAATTATCTCATCCTCGTATTGTCTTTAAGAGCAAAGCTTGTCCAATAGTTAGAATAGGCCGAACAATTATCATCATAGTCCATCCAATATAGAATTTCATTATTAATTATTGGTGTAGCATGAGGATAAGAGTAAGTCGTTTTGTTTCATAACCATTAGAAATTGTCATTGAACCAGATTCAACGATAAAAGCATCACCGTGGGTCACTAAGGTCTTCCTAGAATTAAGGGATGTCCCCCCGTGCTTTGTTTTAGTCTCAAGTAATACAACAAAATCAAATTGGTATTTCCAGGCATTCAATCAGTCAAGTAGATCCTCAACAACTCCTTCGTGTTTAATTGTAGAACGACCACCAACCGTGAAAATGGTGGGTGTATTCATTGTGTTATTCAAATTAACAATTGTGAAGTTTCAAGAGTCATTATGTTAATCGCAAAGCATCTAAATCTACCAGACCTGGGAATCAATGTTTTAATTAATCAACTCATATCAGAGATACCGATCACCATATTTCATTGCTAAGGAGGGGCTTCTTTTCCGACATTAATGCGTACAAGTCTCCCATCACATGAACCTAAGGGGTCCTTAGTTTTCCTACCGTGTTTCTTAACACAAATATCCCTTTACCTGCTCGCATAAATTGGTACATCTCTTAACGCTTGTAAAAGTGGAATTTCACATACAAATTTTGGTAATTCCCTAGAAGATTAAAAGTGCAGCCAAATTGCTCGCTAAACCAAACGCTCGGGGAATGGTGGTTCTCATATTTCAACATTCTTGTTAGGAGGTGGTTTTGCTTTCTTATGTTTCTCATTTCTTTATCAATCAAGAAGTTATATCATCAATAATAGGCTCTACCATTTTTCCGCATCTCAAATTAATATCGCTACATTGTATAGTAGGAAGCTATAGACTGATCAATATCAATGACTTGCACAACTTAAGGAGTTGGGGTTAGGATTTGGTTGCACAGTAGTCGGGGTCTCATTTGGTTATTTGCGTAGCATTTGATGGCGCAGGAAGTGGTTGTTGAATTGAGGCAATTGATTTGGATACGGGAGTTGTTGACTTCTCCAATTTGAATTCCAAGGGTTAAAAGAAGATGGCCGCCGTGGAGGCCAAGGAGTCCATTGAAGGGTCAAAAAGGGAGGGTTTGGATTGCCGCATGGGTGGAAATTCATTTGATTGAAGGTGGGTATTTGGGGATTTGATTGAAGGGAGGGTAATTTGTTTCACAAAAGCGTAATAATTGTTCCAACGATTAAACGGCATACTAGAGTTCATACCTTGTCCTTTTTGGTTGCCATTATCTTCTTTGAGTTAGCAGCAAACCGTTTCAAATGCCTTTCTCCCGTTGGTCGTACGTCGCCTTTATTCCCGGTAGAGATGGACATTGCTTTGTCTCATGATCTTTCTCACAAAGGTGCTACCCATATCTTATCCATTGGGCATTCCCTTAGTGGATGTTTGTTCGTACTGGCAAAGACAAATGGTGAGTTTTCTTCCGCCTGGGCCCGCTTCTCTAACCCGCAGTGTCACTCTGTGCTGAAAAGAACTTAACATCTCAGCTTTAAATTCTTCAAGTAAATTACCTATTTCACTCTCTCGTTGCTCCTCCATTGGCTGATTTCGACTTTGAATAGGTGGAATCTCTGTTCTGCTTCTTGCAAAATCTCTAGAACACCTCTTAGCAAGTTCATTAAATTCATCATATGATTCCTTAGATATATCTCTTGAAAGCATGGGGTTTAACATATCTAAACAATCATCCCTTAAACCTTTGCTAAATATTGTTTTTGCGACTCCTTACTTATATTCGGATGATCGCATCTCTCGTATGTTGCACGTTAACCTTTTCTATATAGTCCTCCTGGACCATCCGTTTTTGTGCCATATTGAAGGTTCATCCTTTCTTCGTCTGCGTAGTCTTTATATTTAAGCAGAAATTTCGTTTTATCCGCTCCCATGTTGTGATCACCGACTCTGAAGGCTCATGAACCATCTTAAAGCATTCCCTTTAAGGTGGTATCAACAGCTTTCAACTTTTTGAGCATTAGTAACATAATCATAACTTCGCATAATATATCAAATTCAAAAAGAAATTCATCCGGATCTTCGCGTAGGATAAACCATGAAAGTTAGGTAAAGGCATAATGGAATATTTTTCATAGGAGTTATTCGCAGGAGATCACCGATAGGAAATCCCAAGGTAGAGAGGGAATTTTCATCCCTCTTTCTCCTTCGTGGATCTACACGTCCTCCACTCAAAGAAACCATCATTACCTTCCTTCCATTGTTGGCTCTCCTATCGCACTTCGTCGATCGTCAAGATCTTCTATTGGCTCTTCGATGTTTTCTACCTACGTCCAACGCTTTCTATTATTTCCTCAATGTATCACTGATGACACACTTCTTTCGACTCTCCAAAGACTGACTGGTTCCTTCATATTTTTAGGACCACGACTTCCCTCTCGTTTAATCCGATTGAGGGGAGTTTAAGTTTTGATCTTCGAGAACTTAATCTCTCAGATGATTCAACCTTGATACAATCTCGTCAATAAAAGTTTTTCTTCCTCCTTCCTTTGCCTTTGCCACTGTGGGGTTAGTTTTCTTCTCGTTCCGTCCTCTCACACCCGCACATTTAAAAAGAAAAGATTAATGCTTTTGAAATCTATAATTACCTTCCCGGCAACGGCGCCAAATGTTGGTCGCTTTAATTGCTTTCACAAATTCAAGCTCCACATAAATTGTCAACCCGAGGAAGTCTTTTATTTCAGCATAAATCACGTGATCGTATTATGCTCAATTTCAAAAGCAAAACAAAGTTGTAGTGCAGTGCCAGCCACAATTATTAATCTCACAAATCTATCGTATTCACACACTCTCGTCTTAATCAAAGTCAAGTCACTTAAGTTATAAAGGTAAATAATTTCTATGTTGCAGCTTACAATCCAAACAAAGGAAGACCAATCACAAGAAAAGAAATCAATCAACCATAAAGGTGAACAAGACCCTATTCCTTAGGTTAGAACTTCAGCACCCGCCGCTCGACACTTAATCACACCGTAGGAAAGGTAGCTTCAAGAGACCAAGACCCTATTCCCATGAACAGAACCTTCGCACTTGTTCTTGTTTCAATCACACTCAAGAGAAAGGAAAGCAATGAATGGGAGCAGACCCTATTCCTTTATACAGAATCTCAAGACTCGCTTCCCAAAGATCATACACCTATACAATTAGAAATGGATTTCTCAACTTCCAAGAGTGAATGTTCACACATGCGCCGCTAAAGAAACATAGTACTACTAGACTCGTGCAACTAGTGTTCAACAACAATATTAAAGTAAAGGCAAACAACGAGCAATTAAACAAATTACAGAACCAAAGGGTGAATCTTAGAGGAATAGCCCTCCTCTCACAAGATTCTCCTGGGGAAAGAATTAAATTAGAGCGCTCAAAAGAAGAATTTATTCATCTCACAAAGTAAATGATACATTACAGATGGAGACTAGTCTGCTCTCACACAATACTCCTAGTTTTACAACAATGAACTCCCTTCTAATGATGATGTCTCCTTTTTAAAGAGGAGACATCTCTCCTTTTACAATTTACATGAGAGAAAATCTACGTTATCCCAAATTGCTTCTCTTCCAAAACAGACTATTCTCGTTTCTTCAAAAGATATCATGCTAACAGACAACAAGAATGCTATCTTCGTGGATAATCCAGGTAACCGTGGTTCTCATGTCGTTGCTACTATTCCACAAAAGTTCTTTCCGTAATCGCAAATTACGATGATTTATTTATGTTTGACTACTGCTTCAGCAACTCGAATCACTCTGTTTCAAAGAATCACGCTTGTTCCTAGCAAAGCATATAACTTATCTCGCGAGCTTTGGACTTATGTTAGCAACGATGCACTTCAATTAATGATAAAATATAAGAGTATTATGGAATTAAATGTAAAACAGATAAACATATAATAAAGAGGAGGATTTATATACCTTGGGATAAAGTAGATGAAAATGATAATGGAATCCTTTTAATCATGGTTATAAAAGTAAAATGGTGTCAAAGTATATAGCAAAAATGATACATAGTGGAGTCTCAACAAATTCCCCCAAAGTATGGAATGCTTTTGTCAAGATCTTGGGGGGCTAAGTTACAGGGGACCATGCAAATGGACATGACCTATGCGACTATCCCTGTTTTCAATCAGACTAGAAGACTTTACAGGGAGTCCCACATGCAATACACAGTTACAAGTCAAGACAGGCCTCAAAACTCTCCTTTGTACGCTGTAAGTACGAGCCTGGATTCTTTTATCATGTTTAATGATGAAACCCTCACAGGACAAATCACTTTACCAGGATTAAAGGCTGAAAAGGAGGAAGAGGAGTACAACGCTGAACTGTCAAGACAGTTTACTATATCTGAAAATCCTAGCAAACCAAACACAAGTCTTGAACTACAAATCATCAATCCATTAAACTTAAAGCTTGACAGTCAAGAGAGCAATCCTCAACCCGATGAAAAACTTGAGGAGTCAAATCATACAAAGGACATGCACCAAACTGATAAAACTGAAAATGATCCTCTCTGGACTATGTATTTTGATGGGTCATGCACTAGAACGAATGCTGGTGCAGGTGTCTGTATTACTAACACTGAAAATAATCATACAGAATGTATTTCATGTAAATTAAACTTTCAGTGTTCCAACAACATAGCAGAATATGAATCCCTTCTCTTAGGCTTGCATCTCTTGAAAAAGCTAGGTGCCAAGAGAATCAATGTATATGGGGATTCTGAACTAATCATTAGGAAAGTCAATGGGGAGTATAATGCAAATCACCCCAGACTTAGGGCCTATAGGAATGATGTCATGGATCTTTTGAAAACATTTGAGGAGACCAACCTGAGTTTTGTCCCAAGGAAAGGAAACATTGTAGCCCATAATTTAGCCTTTGCTACTAGAACTTGCCCAATGCTATATGATGACACATCTCAGATAAAATTCAGACCAGCTGTCCCGGATAACAAGAAATATTGGCAGGTGTTTGATGGAGATAAAAAAATAGAAGACTTCATGCAATTCAGAAATGAGTTTGAACTCCATAGTTCAGATTCAGACTATGATACAGACTGCAGTGAAGAAAATTTTCTTGGTGAAGAAGAACCTTCTCCTGAGCTTTTAGATATTAACCTTAAGACTAGCAAACTTAGAAACCAAACAGAATTGAGTGCAGAATATGAAACAGAGGAGTTGGAAACTCTGCATTCTAAGGATGATAGTTTGCCCAAGGGTTTGGCCCCTCTAGAAGAATTGTTTGATTTTAATGATGTGGCCAATAAACCTAAACTGGAACCTGTAGAAACTGAAGTGGAGGAATGCAATATAGGCAGTGAGGAAAAACCGAAAATGATCAAACTGTCCAAAACTTTGCTAGCTCACATTAAACTCAAATACATAGAGTTGTTCAAAGAATTTTCTGATGTTTTTGCATGGAGTTACGAAGATCTTAAGTCCTATGACACTGAAATAATACAGCACAAAATCCCTCTTAAAGAAAACCAAAAACCATTCAAACAAAAACTGCGCAGAATCAACCCTGTCCAGTTGCCATTGGTTAAGAAGGAAATCATGAAAATGCATGATGCTGGTATTATTGTCCCTATTAGATATTCCGAGTGGGTATCTAATCTGGTGTCAGTTAGGAAAAAGACTGGAGAAATCAGGCTTTGTATAGACTTCAGGAATTTAAACAAAGCTTCATTGAAAGACAACTACCCTTTGCCCAAGATGGATCATATTTTGCAAAGGGTGGTGGGGTCTAAAAGAATTTCTTTGCTGGATGGCTATTCAGGGTATAATCAAGTCTTAGTTCACCCTGATGATCAATTAAAGACAACTTTTACTACACCATGGGGCACTTTCATGTATGTGAAAATGCCTTTTGGTTTAATGAATGCTGGAGCAACCTTTCAGAGAGCCATGGACATAGCATTCTCGGAAGAATTGGGTTTCTTCATCATTATCTATCTTGATGATGTAACTGTGTTTTCAAAAACAGATGAAGAACACTTAGAACATTTGAGAAAATTTTTCGAGAAATGCAGGAAGTTTGGAATATCTTTGAACCCTAAGAAGACTTTATTTGGTCTCCAAGAAGGTAAACTTCTTGGGCACATCATTTCAGAAGAGGGTATAAAGATAGATCCAAAGAGGATAGAGGCCATATTGCAAATCTCTCATCCTCGAAACATCAAAGAGTTGCAGTCTTTCATTGGAAATATCAACTTTTGAGAAGGTTCATCCCCAACTTGGCTGAGCACCTTAGGAATATCACAAATATGTTGAAGAAGGAGCAAGGGGTAAAGTGGACCTTGGAAGCAAAGACATCCTTTGAGCTGGTAAAACAAGCATTAACCAAAACACCGGTTCTCATAAGCCCTGTTTTTTCAAAAGATTTTTATATCTTCTCATTTGCATCAGAACATACCATAGCTGCTGTCCTTTTACAGAAAAATCCACAAGGACAAGAGCAGCCTATTGCATTATTTAGCAAGGCATTAAGGGATTCCCCTTTGAAGTATAACATTATGGAGAAGCAGGCTTTTGCTTTGGTAAAGGCTTTGAAAGACTTCAGGGTATACATCCTTCACTCACACATTATTGCCTTTGTCCCAAATTCAGTTGTTAAAGACATTCTAACACAGGACCCAGATGGTAAGAGAGGTAAGTGGATTGCCGTTATTCTTGAATATGATTTAGAGATAAAACCCACTAAGCTCATCAAAGGCCAAGGTCTAGCTAGATTAATGGCTGAATCAAATTGTGAAGTTCTTGATATTAATATGATTAATGCTTTGGATGACCAAGAAGAATTCTCAGCTCCCATTATTGAAGACCATTTTGTGAATTCTCCTTGGTATACTGATATTGTTTATGTTTTTCTTAATCTGAATACACCTCCTGGTTTATCAAAAACAAAGGCAAGATTCCTAAAGTTAAAGGCTGTAAACTATTGCATTATTGATAAATGTCTTTATTGGAAAAATGCAAGTGGTGTATTGCTTAAATGTTTGCCTGAGTTTGATGCAGAGAAGATTAAGCAGGAATTCCATGAAGAAGAGTGTGGAGGTCATTTATACTAGAAGGCAACAGCCAACAAAATTCTAAGGGCTGGTTTCTATTGGCCTACTCTTTTTCCTGATGTACACAAGATGACCACTACTTGCCATAAATGCCAATTGTTTGAAGGCAAGAGAAAATTACTACCCCTGCCTCTGCATCCAATCACTGTTGAAGCTCCTTTTCAACAGTGGGGACTCGACTTCATAGGAGAAATCCATCCACCATCCTCTGCCCAGCATAGGTGGATTCTCACCGCCACAGACTACTTCACTAAGTGGATAGAAGCCATTCCTTGTAGGCAGGCCAATGATTCAGTTATCATAAAATTTATGGAGACTAACATCCTCTCCAGATTTGGCTGTCCTACCAAGATCATCACAGATAATGCAACAGCATTTGGATCAAAGAAGATGGTTGAATTTTGTCACAAGTATCAGATAACATTGGGACACTCCACAGCCTATTACCCTCAAGGTAATGGACTTGCAGAATCTTCCAACAAAATCTTAGTGAACATAATCAAGAAACTGTTGGAGGACAATAAAAAGTCTTGGCACACAAAGCTGATCCATGCACTTTGGGCTGACAGATTAACTTTGAAGAAATCTATTGGTATGTCACCTTTTCAGCTTGTGTATGGTACAGATGCAATTTTTCCTAACAGCCTTGGTGTACCAGTTATGAAGTTAATTCAAGAGTTGCAGACTGAAGAAAATGACATAATCAGAAGAATAAATCAAACCATTCATCTTCAGCAAACCAGAGAGGAAGTGTATAACAAAGCATTGCAGAAACAAGACAGTATCAAGAGGATATTTGATAGAAGAACAAAGGCCAGCAATTTCAAGATTGGGGACAAAGTTTTAAAGTGGGACTCAAGGAGGGAAGACAAGGGAAAGCATGGAAAATTTGACAATCTATGGCTTGGCCCTTACTCTATTCATTCAGTTGCTGGAAACAATGCATTCTTCTTACAAGAGCTTGATGGAACATAATTGTTTGGGGTCCTGTCAATGGCAGGATGCTTAAGCATTACTTCTCATGATCCATTTTTTTATGTTTTGGAGCCTTTTACCTTTTCCATTGTAAATATTTCATCCACAATTACATTCAAAGTTATGAAAAATCAAGAAAATACAAAAACAGATAAAAAATGAAAAGAGGGCAGGAATGAAAACAAGAAAGGCAAAGCCCCATGCCAAAAAGAGAAACAAATGTTGAAAGTGTGCAAGCTCAAATGCCACTCCTCAAAAACACACTTCTAGTTAGTCAAACAACCTAATCTTGACTAATTAGCTTTTAAATTTTTCTGCTGATAGGATAGTGAATTTGATTTGCCAAACTGTTCAATCTTGGCTCATCAGTAGATAGATTAGGATAGAAATGAAGGTTCAAACAAACTCAAAATCTGAACCAAAGTTTCCAAAGAGAGATGACTCAAAACTGTTTTATTTTCTGAGTCATAAAAGAGAAAAACTGGTTCTAATTTGCCCAAAATCTGAATCAGATATCAAGGAAGAGAAAGCTCAAAGCAAAGTAAAAGCAAAGCTGTGAAGAAAAGAGAAGGCCATGATAAGAGACTTTCAGATCTTAAGCCTTCCATTTTTAATTTTAATTTTCTGCAAATAATAATCTATGTGCAGCTTGTTTTTATGCCATAGATCACAGCAAGTTAAACAACTTAATCTTAACTTGACTGTTTTTAAATTTCTGTCTTAGAATTTAGAGAATGAAAGTCTGTTGGACAGTTTAATCCCAACAGAAATTAGATTAGGTAGAGAAATATTTGAGCTCAACTGTTTAATCCGAGTTCAAGGAGAAATAAGGAATAGAAGTAGATTAGTTTTTTATGCTTTCAAAAGAATAAAATGTTGTGAAAAGAGTTTGCCAATCCAAGTGCACTCTGATGAAGAAAAAATGTTAGATCAGTAGGATTGGGTAGGTAGAGGTTGTATTGATGAAGTTCATGTCTCTTTCATGACTGATATTATTTTTCAGAGCAAAGCAAGAGCAAATAATGGATCAGGCACCAGTCAGCATCCCAGAGAAATCAAGTCTAAATTCTTGATGCCTTCAGGAAGGCACCATCCCCAAGTGGAGCCGCTGTTAGCCACCCATATTTTTCCTATCATATCAGCTGGTGGCTAAATATTCTTTGCAGCCTTCAAGAAACAAATTCAGTCCTAAATTTGTTGGTGCTTGAAGTCTTTTGGTGAAACTCATGTTGCTGGTTAAATCTTCATACCTGTTTCCTTCTCCAAACCTCTGATATCCTACAAAAATCCAAGTCAAATACTGCTGCATCCCCTTTTTTCCCTTCCCTTTCTTCCAACTTACCTCATTCTCCATTTTCCTTTTATTCATAAAAACCCCACAAAAACTTATGTTTTCCCTTTATCCCTTCATAAAATCCATTCCCTAAGGTTAAAAACTCACTTTTTGACCTTATCCGAACCTTGATTTCCTTCAAAAACCGTGAAAATACATCATTCCTATGTAAAGGTTTTCAACCCCCGTGGGTTAAGCCCTTCACCCTCTTCATCCATAAACCCGAGCGCTAGAACTGCGCGCAAAACCAAAGGGAGCTTATCATTTCATTTTAAGTTTTCCGCCCAAACCTTTACAAAACATCAAAAATCGGGTTTTTATAAAGTTTTGTTTTATCCGCATGTGCAAATTAGTTTTAAAACTGGGCCGTCGATCTGCTCCGTAGATCTGACGGAGCGGAACGCCACTTGCCTGGCGGACCCCCTTTTTTCCCCGCGCTGATTCCAAAAGCCGTCGGTATAATTCCGCACCACCCTCCGCCGGTTGGTGGTTTTCTCCCGTCGGCCAGCGATTCCATACGCTGGCTAACGCGTGTCCCCACACAGTTCCAAAACCGCCGCGCCACCAAATCATTTCGCGCGTTAATCTTCATACCATAGCCACGCAACGGAATCCACATCCACCGTCTGATATGGGCCCTCCCATCCGACGGTTGTCGATCTTCTGACCTGCTCAACCTTTAACCAACATGCGCGCACGTTAACACAGTCATCGCGTGGCCAAAATTCGATCTCCGTCGTCGATCTCTACAGATCGACGGCTCACATTCATTTCCCTGATTCCACGTCCCAGTCAACATATCTCCGCCGTTGACTTTTCCAATCGCCCCCGACCGTTGATCACAATGCGATCGACGGCTCTGATCGCTCCATTTTCCCGCACGCCCTCCGATGCAGTAAACCTAATACGCAGGATTATATAACATTTTTTCGTGTTTTTGCAGATTTGAATGTATTCTCCGCCTTGTCCAAAGAAGATTCGGCGACAGAGGGTGACGACCCTCCCTTGTTCGTTTCCTCTGAGGAATATCATCTGT
Organism: Pinus albicaulis; assembly: GCA_034641835.2. Lineage (NCBI taxonomy): Eukaryota > Viridiplantae > Streptophyta > Pinopsida > Pinales > Pinaceae > Pinus > Pinus albicaulis. The sequence continues at coordinate 45,681,927 of CM076571.1, forward strand.
AGGGGTAAATATCACGTTTCATTGATGATTATTAGGCATCGATGCCTTACAGGCCCTACGCAGCCCTGCACAAGCAGAAAAAATCGTGAAAATCAATGTAGAAAAAGAGTATCAGAGGTTGAAGACCAAGAATGAACCAGAACAGCAGATTAGTGGACAGATTTGTGGGGATTAAGGCTAAGACAGTTATCAAACGCCTAATCCCCGATCTAAAAACACGATTTTAAGGAAAATCTAAAGTGTTTTATCAGGAAACCCTTCACCTCCACAGATGGAAGCAAATTGATTCTTCCCACCAACTAAAGCGCCACCTGTGCCTCGAAGTATTCCATCAAGAGCTGAATTTATTGATCAAAATCAGACATTTTTCCTCGACACAGCCAAAGGAGTTATTTCTGCCAGGAAATTAATGACAGAATGTCGGCAGAGCAACCCTATTGATACACAGAGCCTCAAAAGTCTAAAAAAGCTCCCACCGAGCTAAATTCATGAGTATAAATTATTTAATACAGAGGAACACCTGTATAATTCTTCGTTGAGCCCCTCGATGGCCAAGAAGACATTAATATCTGTATTAATTAGTTTTTTAGATCTTTTCATCAGATCTCACCTCCTCATCTTTCTATAAATACTACCGTAGAAGATGAGTGAGGGGTTGGTTGTTGGTTGGTTGTTAATATAAATTGCTGAAGCATTGTAATTGCCACTGAGCTGAAAAATCTTGATTGTAGATAGGATTTCACTGGTTCTTGGAGCTCTGCTTGTAACAGTTAGGTTAGGTTGTGAAGAGAGATGGATTAAAACACTGGACCTGAAGATTGTAACTGGTTTGAAGCATCAATACAAGCTGATTTATGGGATCCTGGTCTATGCTGATGGTGATGTTATTCTCATTGTAACTTGTATTTTGTTTCTGTTTTCAATTTGTTTCATTTTCCACTATAAAGAACAGTTTAAACAGGGTTAGGACCTACTGTATATCAGTAACCTTCTCTGGCTGAAAAACCTTTATTTAAATGTTTTCTCTCAACTGTGTTATTTGAAAATGATTTAATTCAGTTTAAGTACAGGGATGTTGGCGTTCCCTCGTCTTGTTGTCTTAGCTAAATGTTATTTTTAAATGTTACTTTCAATATATGTTGTGTGAAGATGAACTGAGGAAATTAAGGTTAGCCCTGAGTCCCTTTCTTATTTGCTCAACTATTTGATTGTTTCCCTTAGGATGTGTTAAAAGCTGACTAGTTTCAAAGTACTTATCGGATCTTAGACCATTCTGTGTTATCTTTGTGTTTCCCTTTGTTTTTACATGTTTTTCTATCAGAAGTGTATCAAAGCCTGAATAGTTTCAAAGTACTTACTAGATCCTAGTTTGCTTCTATGATTTCCTTAAGTGCCTAGTCAAAGGCTAGCTAGTTTCAAAGTACTTACCAGATCCTGGGCTGCTCTTTGTTCTGCATCTGTCATTTCCCTTTCTTATTGTATCACTCCATTCCATAAATCAAACTTTAAAGAGATCCTTAGGCATAGATGACTTGCCCCATAGACCACTCTTGGACCTGATTGTTTCAATTAAATCCTATTATGACTCCACAGCCCAATGGACTGAAAATCTGCCATCATCTTTCTTCTTAGCTAAAGCTTACTCTTTTCACTTGCAACTTCTCACTTTTGAACCTATTTGCATATAGATCTTTCAGCCTCAGACAGCAACTATGTTCAACCATCCAAAAAACCAAACAAACCCTTGGTCTCATAACTAGCCTAATATCATTACCCTAAACTTCAAAGACAAATCCATCTTTGTACATATTGGAGAGATCCCTCTCCGGATTCAGGAGGGCTAGATCCTAGAATCCCAAAGTTGGTTGAAATGATGTTAACTCTGTGATCGGACTTTTGCCAATCTTGCTTATTACAAAGACCTACTAAAAATCGTTGGATAAATAAAATAATTTATAATGATGTAGATATGATGATGATACTACAAACTCAAATTGAGTGCAAATTATTAATCCTTGATGGGTTATGTGGTATGCTAATGATTATTTTTTACATAAGTATTGATGAGAAAATGTAATATTCCAAAATTTTCCTTGGAATATTAATTTCTGCCATTTTTACTTAGGAGTTGAATAACTGGGTGACAAGGCCCATTCATAATAAAAAAATGGATAAAATCCCTCTAGTATGAAAAGGGATCAGCCTTGGAACGAGATTTCACACCCTCATGTGTGAAAGAAGACATTTGCAAGGAGACTAGGTCAAGTTTGACCAAGTCAAACAGCGCTGCCTAAAGAGGTGTAGCTTGCTTAAGAAGACAACGCAGAGAAAGAGGAGGGAATATTCCTTGAAGGAGGAAACCCTAATAGAGTGGGACCCATGGAGAGGGAGCTTTCATTGTATAAAAGGAGGGCAAGGCAACCATTGCTTCACATGCATATGATTATTGATTTCATGTCTGCTTAGACATTTTTGCAATTCCGACTGTTTAGCTGAGTTGCTGTGCTGCTTAGCACAAGGATCTCCTGCTTAGGAATCCTTCTCCTTTCTTGAGAAGCCTCTTGAAGGAGTTGTACTGATTTGTCTCACATCTAGTCTTGAGGCCAAGCATCCTCCTCCAGGACAGTGTTATTGCTGCAGCAACATAATTTTGTGTTGCATGGCATTGCAGTGAGAGATCACAACACCTCTTCCATCACTTTTTTTTCAGAGGAGGAGTCTTCCTTTCCTTTGGAGGATCAGTTTGGAAGCTATCAGAGCTTATTGCAGATCTTGGCACTTGGGAAAATCATTCTATTTCACCTACAGCGTAGTTACCCTTTTAGACTGCATTATTTTCAGAGTGCACTTGCAGTGAGGAATTGCAGTGTTGATTGGAGGGTGAGATCTCAAGTGTAAGGATCAGTCGTCCACTTAGAAGATCCATTGGAGGAGGTCTACATCAAACTGTTTATCATCTTCAGCCTTCTCTATTTAGTTCCAGTTTTGAGTTGCAACTACTACCCAACAACTCCGACATTTTTTCCATTTTGTATATTTCAGCCAATCCTTCTGAGGATTGATGTATTATTGCTTTCAAGGGTTAGAGCCTTTCTCCCCCACTTTATTTGAGCCATATATTGACATATCCATGTATTGATATCATTTTTCAACAGTTCTCTATAATAGACTACGCTGTCATAGCCAACGGTTTAATATATGTAGCAGTCTTCTTTCATTTCTTGTACATGTATTGTTGAGGCTTACATTTCCTTCCTTGAGTGATTGTTTCCTCAAGACATTGTACTCTTTCTACTGCTATAACAAATTTTTTTGGCTATTCAGATATTCATGAGTTCATGGTTGTAAAATAATGCTGTCATTCCAACTCTTGTTCATTTATTGATGCAGTCCCTTCATCGGGCACTTTATGAGGACATCTAAGTGTGGGAGATCTGTTTAACCCACTTAGAAGGATTTCTTTGGAGCCTCCTCTTGGATTCAACACTTAGACACATTGTTCTAAGGGATCCAGGTCTTGGTTTCAATTCATGTAGCAGCCATTACTGGAAAATGCGTTTTACAGTCATGCATTGCTAGCTGTTCCAGATTTGGAATATTACAGTGGTATCAAAGAAAATTTCTTGGCTCAGCCTATGAGTCTAAGCCCAAGAAGATCAGAATGATGAAGAAGATGTGATTACTCTCATTAGTTTTCAGATCCAGAGAGAACCTCTCCAAGAAGGTCAAGAAGATTGAAGAAATAGAAGAGGAAGGACCATGCACTTCCTATTCTCATCAAGAAGAAGACATTGATGGTTGATGGTTTAATTTTACCGAATAACTGTTGCATAATGTGTGTATCCATGTTGATGGTTTAAAATTTTAAGTTAAAAATTAAAATAATTATTTATATCAATGTATATATAGTTAAAAGAAATTTAAAATTATTTATATTAAAATCATGCCAAAGAAATATTTATATATATATTTTTTTCTTCGTAAAACTAATTTTATTAAGAGAGCATATGGTATAATAAGAAGTTACAATCAAGAGAAGAAAGTAAGCGAGAAGCTGGAAAGGATAAACTATCCACCTCGACCCCTAAGAGAAACCATGAAGAGAGCATTGTGATAAGCAAAAATGAACAAGAAATAACAAAGTGACAAGAGCTGAACAAAGGATTCTACCCAGCATGGGTCGAATCATCCATTCGACATTTTTTCCCTTTCTTTTTACCAACTTTGACCCAACCAAGATGATGCAGCTGAGCTGGTACGATTTGCAGACTGAGCTGCGCTGTCGGAGAGGTCTCCTTGTCTGAATCCGAGGGAGAAGACTCATGAGTTCTTTTCTGTGAGATTGGTGGAACATTAGATTCCTCGGGGCTTGCCGAAGGCGGGTCCTGTGACTGCTTTTCATTCTACTCTTCTGCTTCCCCCTCCTCTTCATCCGAGCTGAAGGAGTCATTATCATCCATGGGGGGAGGATCATGAGGTTTCCAGTTTTTGGATTTCGACTTATGATTGACTTTATTCTTTTGGGAAGAAATCGAGGGGCAAGAGCTTTGAAGGTGTCCTGTTTGATGGCAATGCTGGCAGCGGAAGGCTGTGCTCTCGTAGTTTAGGGTCTGAGTCCAATGGAAGTCTCCAATTTTTAGATTAATCTGATCGGGCAGCCCTTTTCTCATATCTATTTCTGCACAAATTCTGCCAAAGGTATATATGCCTTTTTCCCCCCCTCGAGGTATCTACGGCAAGAAAATGGCCTAGAGTATTTCCAATCCCTTGGAAGACAACAAAGTGCCATAGATGTGTCGGGAGATTAGGAAGTCTAACCCAAATGGGTAGCTTGGTGATGACTGTTATAGATGGATTGAAATCTGGGAACCAGGGGATGAGAAATAATCCTGTTGTGCCCCAGAACCATGGGCCTTCTATTAAAGCTTTTTGGTAGTCTTCACTGAAAGAAAACACTACAATGAAGAAGCCCTTTGAGCAGAATAAAACCTTGCAATTGTTGGTCCAGTTGGAGTGGATCCATTGGTAGAGATATACCGTGCGTGGCCATATTCCATTAAATCTGCAGATGATGGCATGCTCTACATACTTTTGGATTTGTTCATCTAGTGTTGGATGCGATATTTCAATGGAGGGGATTTCCTCCAGTTTGTCCACCAAAAAAGGCTTGGGAGCCTGAGCTGGTGGAGTTGATTTCTTGGGTATCTGAGCATGAATAACATCTTTGTAGGAAAATTTCGGAGCTGTAGATGACTATCCAACTGCGCCCCCTCTCAGATGAAGGGTGAAAACAATAGATGCATTTCTATTAATACTATAAAAAGAGAGGGGATGAAGATCCTCAAGTTTTTTACCTTCATAGAGAAGTCTCTGAGATGCATATGGAATCCCCAGCCTATGTTCAAGGACGTGCTTGAGGTCCTGCACCAGATCCGATGATCTCACCCATTGCAGCATAGTTTTGCCCGAAAGGAGCAAGATCTGATAAGAAGCAGCGTGAAAAATAGACTTATGCTTGCCTCCACATATCTGACAAGAGAGCAAACTGGTACTCTAGTAATCCATCTTCTCCAGAACTTGCTGCTGGGGTTTGAGAGAAGTTGTGGAGTGAGGCAAATAGCCATGAATATGGGTATTTTTTCCTGCTCATAAGAGCTTCCTTGCGTGCCCATCAGTCAGATCTGGATCGCTCAAAGCATTTTGGATCTGAAAGGTAGAGGTTCGACGGTTCTGGAGAATCCGACGCGGTTCGAAGGTAGTTGAACAACCATTCTGCTCACAGGCATTGGTCCCTAGAACCGCAGCTCGAGGAGAAAACAATGTATTCGCTGCAGGACTGTGCTTAACTCGAGCAGTCTGTGCATGAAGGGGGCGGCTATTCCAAGTCGCGGCTGCAGAGGGTCGAGTTGAAGATTCTATGTGAGAAGTTCTGGCCTCGTCGTTTTTCTGAGAAAAGCAGTGAAGGGGAGAGTTAGCGCCCAAAGGGGCACAGGAGACCCAAGGATTAGTGCTGGCTAAAACCTCCAGCATTCCACAGCGGCATGAACGGGCAAGGCCAAACGATGCCAAAACGGCGGAGTGGTAGCTTAGTTCAGAAAAAACCCTAGGAGCCATCGCGCTGTCCTAAATAAATTTTTTTATTAAAGGTAGTGGGCTTGGCCCGGTTTAGACTAACTACTCGCATGACGAGCTACGACCTTGCTCGGGATCGAACAAAATATCGGTCTGTCATTACGAGGCCGACTTTACCACTACGCCGCCTCCACGACCTTAAAGAAATATTTTTATATTATTAAATTTAAGATGATTAATTCAAACATAAAAAATACTTGTAAATATGCTATTATGAAAATTTATATGGATAAATTTTAAAATTTAAAAACAATGTATTATTTACTAGTTTAGATTTATGTTAATTTTGGATTTATCAAGCTTTCAGATGGATCAAATTTCTTCATATTGAGTGGACAGAACTCATTCTACAACTCAATATATGTGAAGGTGATGTGTAAATATGTTCGTCCAATATATATATATATATATATATATATATATATATATATATATATATATATATATATATATATATATATATATATATATATATATATATATGTATATATATATATATATATATATATATATATATATATAAATAATAAAATTTAATGTAAACAAATTAGAAGCAAAAAAAAATGTGAGTAAGATGTTTAAACTTTATACTTTTCAAAAATATTTTAATACATGATATCAACTTCATATATATCTATATATAGAAAAATATTGTTTAAAGAAAATATTTTAATTTTATATACAATAAAATATCTTATCTGAGCTAGGAATACAATATTTTAATATGAATTAATATTGACTTATACTTAAAAATATATTAATAATTCAAATGCCAATTCAATGATAAAATGACTCAATACACATGTTATGTAATCTCTATAACATTCAAAAACACAATTTAACAATAAAAAATTAAACATTATTTTTTGCACTCTAAACTCCCAACTCTGGGGTCATGTTAGATCTGTGATTAACATGGATCTATGCTTTTTCTAAAAGAGGTTTGCATATCAAGAGATTTAATCTGGAGTTAAGATGGATCTAGGCTAATTTAATTCCCCTTTAAATAGGCTATATTCCACATGAATACCATGGGTTCTCAATACCATGTGCCATTTTTATTTTATTTTTATAAGGTTAGTTTAATTATTATTTATTTTATTTTATTTTCACCTAGTTAAAATGTTTACATTATATTAATATTTTAATTTAATTTAATTATTATTTTTGTGTAATTTGGCTTTGTTAAAATGTTAAATGTTACATTGCAACATCAACGTTATTTTTATTTTTAAGTGTTTGTATTACAAGTAGTATTTTTAAAAATTGGAATAAATTTATTTGGTTGTTTGTATAAAACAATATGTATGGGAAAAGTAATTAATACATTGTTGACACATTCTTGACATGATGCACCGGAAGACTTGTTTGCCTAAAGCTATGTCTTTCTTTGAAAGAAAGAAATCTTGTTCAAAACCAACAACATTAGAACTATGACATTGAAGATTGATGGCTATACTTCAAATAATAGAATTTTCATTGTGTAAGGGAAACCTCATAAGACTAATGAAAATGGTTAATGGTAACCACTTATATCCAAGACCGAGCATGATGATCCTTGAAATTTGTATCTTTATTGTTGTGTTGAGAAAGCATAAATATTTTGATCTTATGTTGATATTTTGAGCTCTTGTTGGTCAAACAAGAATGAATGTACATTCCAAGTGTCAATGCATGAGAAATGAATAAAAGAGAGTTCACTCTCTTGGTGGATAAAGTTGTTGATTGCACAACGAAATGGTTTGATGGCATTGCATGTAGAATGGAAATGATGGCCTGCATTTGGTATTTGTATTCTGGATGATGAGTTATGTCACTGGTTGTGTCCTTGTAGGAAAATTTTGAGTTAGATGAGAATTATGTTCTTGTTTGTACTTAGATATATATAATGCAGTCAACTGTTGTTTAGTGTTGATGATGTAACAAGGAGTCAATGTTGATGATGTAAAAAAAAGTCTCTGGCTTGAATTGTTATCTAGTCAATTGTAATGAATGACAATAGAACTCAATGCTGATTACTTTGGAAAAAGATATAATTGGGTTAATTGGCATGACTCAGAATCTAAATGAAGATTTCAGATGTTTGCATCATAATAGGAATGCAAGGCCAATCATGCACCATGGCATGCAAGTCCAGGGGACAATCTTATGTAACTAACAAGTCCTTGGCACTAAATAACCGTGGAGTTCTACATAAACCTATGAGATGTAAAGGAGCATGCAAGGCTAACATAGGGTCAGATCAATCACTAGGAGTGATCGATAATGCACTCAAGATATATGATATTGTGGGCATGGATTTTTCCATACAGAATGACGTCCCTGTTGATGTATGCAATTGTCTTTCTGTGGAATTTTGTTCAGTAACCTAGGGCATGCATGTATAGAAAAATAATTCTATTTTCCTTGTGATGGTTCCCACCCACATACCTGTAGGCCTTGTCTTTGTGCATAGCTTACAAATTTATTATAGGTTGTTTTTAAAAAACGTCCAAATGATTCTATTGATTAGTTCCATCCTACTAGAAGATTAAGAAAATAAATAAAGTTGGATTTGAGCTCATTCATATTATTTGAGGGATGCATCCTCAATGTATTTCTACTGTAGAGTTAAATCAATATACTTATTCATGACTCAATGATATCATAATTCCAACATAGTGATAACTTTTTTAATTGTTGCATCTGGTAGGTTGAATTTGAAGGTAAAATGTATATTCATGAACTTTTAGTTGCATGGTGTTTAAATCGGGTTGTGGAAGATGTATTCATTTTGAGACATACGATGTTTCAATATTATAAGACGAGTTACTAGACAATTATTTGGAGCTGTCAATAAATCATGAAAATGACATTTTTGTTGTAGTATTGGTGTATTTCAAATAGAGTCAGATTACTTTGGTAACCGCTGACACAATAGAATGAGTAACATGCTTAAGAACTGATATAAGTGTGATAATGAAGCCATGAATATACAACACTTGTCCATTACCTGCAATGTAGCAAACCAAAGGGCCAAACCTGAAAAGTAGGTTGCAGAATGGACTACTTGTTGCAGTGGATTACAAATAACTTAATTACTGGATAAAAGGGGGAAATCCAAGATGAACATAATTAATCCATTCAGGAAAGTAGACATCATTATTCTAATGGCAAGGAAAATAATCCATCCTAAAATTTACTGGTGTAAAACTAGTATGCGTAAACAGGTGAATACTAACTAGTACGATCTCTCATGAGAGACAAAAATGATTGAACTATGAATATATCAATATTATTGATTAACAAGTAGTCCAAATAAAGCTAATACCATGGTGGATTGAAAATTTTAATAGTAATACTTGGGCGGTCTTTGTCAATTGGTGAAATTGTTGGATAAATAAAATAATTTATAATGATGTAGATATGATGATGATACTAGAAACTCAAATTGAGTGCAAATTATTAACCCTTGATGGGTTATGAGGTATGCTAATGATTTTTTTTACATAAGTATTGATGAGAAAAAAATAACCACAAGGATGGTGAATGTAGGTCAAGCTAGAAGGGAGGACCATAATCTAACCTTTGAGTATTATCACTTAGAGGAAATAATGGTGTTACAGAAAGCAAGCAGTTACCACATAACAAAGGTACTTCACCTGGGAAGAACTTGATCCGAGTTCGTCAACTACCGGATTTACCCATGATCTTTTACTTCTGTGATTTTGTTAGAATTGTATTTTAAAAGAGGATAAAAGAACACATATGCATGTTTAAGAAAGAGGAAACAAGACAACCATCAAAAACATAAAAACAGGATATGTTGATAATGGAGTTCACCCACTGTGGGCTACGTCTTCGGGCTCGGTGTCAAAATTGGGTTGGCCGCTTCATATAGCGCTGGAAATGGGAAAATGTATATGGATGATGTTTTTTTCATACAAGGATGTGCCCTCAACATGAGTTATTTGTCTCTCCATGAGACGTTCCGCTACAGGAACTCTCACTCACAATGGACCTCCTATTAGCATGACATAATCTCACATGAAGCAAAACAAGATCCCACAACATGCATCAAGAAAGGATCAAGAAATCATAAGACACCTCACAGCAAAAAGAGGCACATGATCAAATTGAATATTCATCAACCCCTAAAGTTGGCTGAAGAAGTGGATGCTCAACTGCTGAATTTGGTTGCACCGTCGAATTTGTGGCGTCGAGGGGCATATGATCGACTGTCCACACTTGAAAATCTAACATCGTCACTCCAATCCAGAAAATGGCTGAAAAATGGGGAGCTCTGTTGTTGAAATGGACATTGCCATTTAGTTCCTATCACCGAGAGGTGTAAAATTGACATAAGTTTGTTGAAAATGGACTCCGACAAGTTTTGGGCCTCAAGGAATATTTTTGATGGCCTCAAGATTCCCTAAGATTCTGTTATGCAAGGAATCAACAAATATGTTGCTTAGATGGCCATTCTGACTTTACCATCATGTTCCTTGTGAAATTCTGGTTAAAATGACTATAAACTTCATATGATTCTGACAAAATGAAAATTTACTTCCCCATGGAATCTTTTAGGAATCAAAGAATATTCTTTGTCATGAAAAGCGTGCCCTCACATGATTCCGCCTTGTTGCAGGGTCGTGGTTTCGCACTCCTGCTCCGCTGGTTCGACCTCCTCGTCTTGCTCGGCCTCCTCTGCCTGGATGCACTGCAACTGAGGGTTTATGTATGAGGTGGGTGGAAGAGTTTACAAATCCGCCACTGTTGGCGGAGTGGTTAAGGCGGAGGAGTTGAAGACGAAAGGTTGGGGGTTCCAACCCCGACGACCTCCAACCTTGGCATTGTTTTAACCGTTGCGCGTTATTTTTGGGGTGTGGTAATGTTTGGGGCAAGAGTTTAACATATCACATATAACCATTGTAGTTTGGTTTTAATACGTTTTGGGTTGTGGTTGGTTCGACCGTTGTGGAGTCGACACGTGGGCGGGGCCGGTCTGCCGGCCATAGGTTCAACTCCCACTAGCTCTGACCTTTATATTTTATATATGGTGCATGGTTGGGCTTCAGCTGTGGGGTTCGGCGGGGGTCATGGCCTGTCAACCCGAAATATTTAATATGATATTTGTAATATGGTATATGGATCCGACGGGGATGGCAGGGGTCATGGCCCACCACCCCTATTTTTTTAATATATTTTTTTCGTTTTTTAAAACAAAAATGGTAGTTTTTTTATTTTCCGAAAATAAGGGTTATTGGGCAAATTAAAGAGGCCACAATTTCACCCATTTTCGAGAGCCAAGTTCCCTGCCGGTTGACGGTGAATTTGTAGGACACTTAAACCTGGCCCACTTGCCAACTTTGACAAAAAATTTGACTCACTCTAGCTTCTACATACCGGCTCAGATTGGAGATCCGTTCACACAGTTAGAATTAGGGCGATGAGTACTTCAATTTGAACCTAATTCGAGAGCAGTCCGACCACTTTGAATTTTGACCATTTCTGAGCCCTCTTGATCTCTTGAGTGTGTCTGGAGCCACTTGGATCAATCCTCCCCACTGAGGATATTTTGCTCCACCAAAAGCATGAACATAATCTGCATCTGCTTTGTACCTTGTCTGCACCACACGTGTCCTGAAAGGTCACCCTTCATTCTCCTTCACCTTTGTTCTTCGGAGCCATAAGCGATGAGTCGACGCCTGTATCCTCAAACCTGTAGTACATTATTTTTCAAATTACATGCTTAACTAAGTGATAAATCTATGGCCCAAGCATTCCCCACACTTGCCACGAGTTTATAACCATACTCTATGGTCAATTTACATCAAATGGAATCAATACCCCAGCTTTCAATACAAGGCCAATATATCATTTTTGCTTCATAAGTGGTGGAAAACACATCATCACTTTTACATTTTAAATTGCAACATATGATTTAAAAAATAAGGCCAAAACAAGCTAATACTTCTAAAAAATCATCTCTCACTTATCAAAGTGAATGGGTCATCTCTTTGTGGCGCATTTGCTTGTCGAACAATTGTTTCAATTGGTTCATGTATGGACACTTTGTCCTTGAGACACTGCTCTAGATGGAGCCTCCAACACGTGGCTCTTTGATGACCACTTCTATCGCAATGACTGCAATGAGTCTTCTTCCTCTAGACATGCTTTACCTTCTTCTTTCCTTGTGGTGGAGAAGGCCTTTCACGCCTCATCCTCTTTTGTTCTGCCATTATTTTCCAACACTTAGCAAATACATGGTTATGTAATCCACAAAAACTACATGTTTTCCGATGCCATGATTTATGTTCATTGTTAGCGACATGCTTGTAATTAAGATGAACATTAGAATACCGATACTTGTTATACCTTTCTTGTTGGTCTCTGGTGCAATCATGGTGATAAGAGCTTGCCTCAGTTCTTTCTTTACAATGTGCACTGTCATAGGATGATGGTGAAGTGTTCCCATTATTTTCGTTCCCCAATGGTTTCAACCATGCATTGGAAGCTTATGACACCTTAGAGCACTGTCCTTCAGTGTATCCCAAACCTGTGAATCGAAGTCTCTGCACAACCTCCAATGGCTGAGTTATGCCTTGCCCATTCACACCAAGTCCTCCTCCTTTGTATCCCTTCTTGGTGAGGAGTCTCTTGTTAGTTCTTGTAATGGGTATCTCCACATTTACAACAAAAATAATAGCATGCAAAGATGAAACTAAAGAAAAATCAAATTTTTTTACCTCAACTGTTGATCCAGGAACAGGTGGTGATGGATTCTTTAAGCCTTTGTTGTGCTTCAACTCCTCCAAGGCCTCTTCCACGGCTCGCAACTAAAGTTGCAATATCTGCTTCTCTTCTTTCTCTTCTTGTAGTAGCCTCCTTAATTCAACATTCTCTTCTCGAAGACTCTGGTTGATCTCCTCATTCAAATAATGAGAAGATGATGAAGGCAACGAAGAAGATGCATAAGCACTTGAAGATGTGGATGAAGCATCATTCTATGATCTTTCTTTCTCCTCTTCCTCTATTCTCTTCTCATAAGCATCATACATTATTTCCACCATTTTGGACATCTCGAGCATGGCCTCGTACATGTCTTTGCCATCCTCCATTGTTCCACATTTAATTTTAGTTCACGCTCGCAATTCACATCAGCGAGAAGACCGCTCTGATAGCTCTTGATCTAGGTCTGTCCGCTACTGGATTTACTCATGATCTTTTACTTCTATCATGCTATTAGAATTGTATTTCAAAAGAGAATAAAAGAACACATATGCATGCTTAAGAAAGAGTGTTGGGTTGAGGAGTCATGGATTCTCAACATCATATTTTGCAATTGTTTCGCTGCAAATCCCCTTCTCATCATCATAATCACCAATCTGCCCACACTGGAAAACCACATTCTACTCTTCATATTTAATGCCTCTATTGAATCCGATATTTTGGCACAAAATTTGATAGATGATCAATTTCTTCTCTGAAGATTCAAAACAATGGTGGATTCAAAGGATATGTAGAACAACGATTATATAGATTCACAACAATGGTGGATTCAGAGGATATGTAGAGCATCGAATATATAGAAGCAATTGGGAATCAAACTGAAATGTGGGGACTGGAGTTGTTGTAGAAGCTAATAAGTTTTTGGTATGGTGTGTATAAATAAATACTCAAGGAATGACGATGAGTGTCATAAATGGGCATAATGTGGGATTTATAAGGTGAAGAAGTTTCTCTGATCAAATTGTAACGCGGATTTTACGCGTAAGATGCCGCTCTTGTTTTGTAGCAGATTCAATACTCCTGAGTCTCAAGAGATGCAGTAAGTTGTCGTGAAATTGTGTTATGTGGAAAAACTAAAGTGAATTGACTTTGGTGAATGCATATGTGAAGAAAAGACAAGCCAACTAATAGACCACTGTGTTAAATTATGATAATTGTTGTAATATGAAAGCAACAACCCACATGGTCATTTTATCTTAGAGGTAAATTTTACGAGAGAGCTAAAATTTGTTGGATTTTTTTTTTTTTTTTTTTAAATTTGATGGCAAAATTGCTTGAATTTTTTTTTGATGGTGGAAATACATTTAGCATCATCAAAACCTCTAAAACATCTGGAATTTGAAAATTTACAACTATAACTAAGTTTTCTAAAAACTTTAACCAAAATTTACCAAAATTATATAAAAATTTCTATAATTTTCCTAACAAATTTGTAAGTCAACGTAGAAGGTGCAACACTGCATTTATGTTTATTGTCAATCTAAAAGGGACTTTCTATGGGTGCTCTTTATTTACCTTGAAAAAATTGTCATCCCACCCTTCCTCAACCTTGTTGCAAGCCATTCGTTCTAGCTTTTCACCTAAAAAAAACCATCTCAGAACTTTATTATACATAGATTAGTTAGTTGTGGATGTCATTGTCAAACAAATTTTTAAGGAATTTATTTTTTCACATTTATTAGCATCTAGGTGTCTATTTTAACTTAACTTAAATTAAATTAATTATATAATAATCTAAGTTATTTATATAATAACCCATGCAAATCAAATCCTTGAGACATTTGCTAATTTTTATTTATTGAGAAGTCATTCTTTGAAAACTTCACTATTCTATGGACCCCAGTTGACTTACCCTATCAAACTCCTCTATGTTAGATATAACGGATTGACTATGAAGAAGAAGAGAGTGAGGCATTTGGCCTCAATTCTATTGAATGACTGCTGCCAATGTGTGTAAGATAGTGAGGAATTTGGTCTCAATTCTACGAAATAACTGTTGTATAATGTGCGTATCCATGTTGATGGTTTAAATTTTAAGTTAAAAATTAAAATAATTATTTATATCATTGTATATATATATGGTTAAAATAAAATTAAAACTATTTGTATTAAAATTATGTAAAATAAATATTTTTATATCATTAAGTTAAGATGATTAATTCAAATATAAAAACATACTGGTAAATATGTTATTATGTGGATTTATATTGAGAAATTTTAAATTCTAAAAATAATGTATTATTTACCAGTTTAGATTTATGTTAATTTTGGATTTATCAAGCCATCAAATGGATCAAATTTCTTTGTATTGAGCCGAGAGAATCATTCTACAACTCAGTGTGAAGGTGATGTGTAAATATGCCCGTCCAATATATATATATATATATATATATATATATATATATATATGGCTTGAAAGTGAAGGTATTATTTTGGAAAAGAAGTTGAGTATACGGCTTGAAAGTGAAGGTAAGCAGGCTAAAGGCCAAGCGGATTTTATAAGGAAGCACTCAACAATAGATCACCTCGTTACGCTTAGGATCATTGTGGAGGAATGCCGCAATGATAAATCCAATCTCTTCTGCTGCTTTGTGGACTTTAGAAAGGCTTTCGATACGGTTCCTAGAAACAACCTATGGAATAGATTAGAAGAGATAAATGTTCCTTTCGAGCTAAGAGCGACCGCTATAAGGTTATATGAGAATGTTATTGCGAAGTTAAAGAGCAATGAGGAGTGGTCGAAAGATATTAAGTGTAATATCAGAGTTAAACAAGGTTGTCCCCTCTCCCCTACCCTATTTGGAATTTACATCGACACGCTAGAAGGTTGTTTAGAGGAAGCAGGTTGTGCTGGCACGATCTTAGCTGGGATGGTCATCATCCTTCTTCTCTATGATGACGATATTTTTCTTCTCGCAAGGTGCCCATCTGATCTTGATAAGCAACTTAGACTTCTTAAGGATTTCTGCTCTAGCATGGGTATGACTGTTAACACTGAAAAAGCAAAAGTTATGATTATCAAATCCAAGAAGAACACTTACGCTAATTTTATGTATGACAATAGTAACTTGGAGGAAGTGTCTTCTTACAAGTACCTAGGAATTTATATTCATTACAAGCTCAACTGGAACTATAGCATTGAGAAAAGGATTAATGGGGGGTGGAAAGCGTATTTTGGTCTTGAAAATAATTGTAAAACGAAAAACCTCGTAATGTGGGATAGAAAGAAGTTCCTCTTTGAAACTTTAGTCACTCCTGTTATCTTATATGGATGTGAGGTTTGGGGTTGCAGCATCTATAGAGAATCCTGGAGAAAGATTGAGCAAATCCAGAAGAATTTTATAACGTATAACCTCAAAATTAAAAGCAATACACCCTATCCTATTCTCCTTAGAGAAGTGGGTCTTACCCCTATCGAGAGCCTACCTATGACTAGGCTTCTATTGTACAAGAACAAACTCAATAGCATAGGATACCATATAATTCCTAAGCTAGCTTTAAATTCCAGCCAAAACCACCTAAGGCTCAAACGAGGTTGGTATAAAGACACCAAGGCCTGGTTAAACCATTGGGAGATCGACGAGAATGTTGCATTGCAAAACATTAATAACATTAAAAAAATTTTTACTTCTAAGTTCAAAGAAAAAATGTGGTGTGAGAAAGATCTAGCAGCTAAAATAAAATTAAGATATTATAAGGAGGTCATCAACCCCACCCTAGAAGATCAAAAGTATCTCTCTGTTTTAACTAGCTCAAAGAAGAAAATTAATATAGCCAAGATTAGAATGAACTCTCATGAGCTCCATAGTGAAACAGGTCGTTGGATAGTTCCTAAAACACCATGGATGGAAAGGATCTGCCATCTCTGTGAGAATATGAACATCGAGGATGAAAATCACTTCCTCTTAGAGTGCCCCACGTATAACCACATTAGATCTCAATTTCACAATATTTGTTGCAATACTGACCTTCCTAGCCTTTTAAGATGTCAAAATTATAGTGAGCTTGGGAGGCTTCTCTCCAAGCCTTTTGAGTATAGTAATAAAAGCTTAAATCAAACTAAATAATTCATTTCTTTAGGTTTGATACACCAAATATTGGTCTCAGTGAATGTTAACCACCATCATCATCATCATTATACATACATACATACATACATATCTCCTACGTGAGTTATGAATAAAATATTTTAATATGCTCATTCTACAACTCCGTGTGAAGGTGATGTGTAAATATGTCTATCATATATATATATATATATATATATATATATATAGATATATGCCCTAATAAAATTTCATGTAAAGTAATTAGAAGAAAAAAAAAATATGCCATTAAGATGTTTAAACTTTATACTTTTCAAAAATATTTTAATACCTGATATCAACTTCATATATATCTATATATAGGAAAAAATTGTTTAAAGAAAATATTTTAATGTTGTATACAATAAAATATCCTATGTGAGCTATGAATAAAATATTTTAATATGAATTAATATTGACGTATACTTAGAAATATATTAATAATTAAAAAACCAATTTAATGATAAAATGACTCAACACACATGTTATGCAATCTCTATAACATTAAAAAATATAATTTAAACAATAAAAAAGTAACATGAATCTAATTTAATCCCCCTTTAAAGAGACTATATTCCACATGAATACCATGGGTTCTCAATACCACGGGCCATTTTTATTTTCATTTCATTTTATTTTTATAAGGTTATTTTTATTATTATTTATTCTATTTTATTCTATTACCTAGTTAAAATGTTTATATTATATTAATATTTTATTTTAATTTAATTTAATTATTATTTGTATGTAATTTGGCTTAGTTAAAATGTTAAATATTACATTACTACATCTCTCCCATACGAGCAGGAGAGCGCCTCTCGATATTATTTTTATTTTTAAGTGTTTGTATTACAAGTAGTATTTTAAAAATTGGAAGAAATTTATTTTGTTGTTTGGATAAGACAATATATATGGACAAAGTAAATAATACACCGTTGACACATTCTTGACATGAGGCATGGGAAGACTTGTTTGGGTAAAGCTACGTATTTCTTTGAAAGAAAGAAATCTTGTTCAAAACCAACAACATTAGAACATTAGAATCAGACATCAAAGATTGACGGATGTACTTTAAATAATAGAATTTTCACCGTGCAAGGGAAACCTCATAAGACTAATGAAAATGGTTAATGGTAACCACTTATATCCAAGACCGAGCATGATGATCCTTGAAATTTGTATCTTTATTGTTGCCTTGAGAAAGCATAAATATTTTGATCTTATGTTGATCTTTTGAGTTCTTGTTGGCCAAACAAGAATGTACATTCCAGGTGCCAATGCATGAGAAATGAATAAGATAGAGTTCATTGTCTTGGTGGATAAATTTGTTGATTGCACAATGAAATGGTTTGATGGCATTGCATGTAGAATGTAAATAATGTTCTGTATTTGGTATTTTTATTTTGGATGATGAGTTATGTCACTGGTTGTTTCCTTGTAGGAAAATTTTGAGTTAGATGAGAATTATGTTCTTGTTTGTACTTAGATATATATAATGCAATCAATTGTTGTTTAGTGTTAATGATGTAACAAGGAGTCTCTGGCTTGAACTGTTATCTAGTCAATTATAATGAATAACTAGAGCACTCAGTGATGATTACCTTGGACAAAGATATAATTGGGTTAATTGGCATGAATTAGAATCTAAATGAAGATTTCAGATGTTTGCATCATAATAGGAAGGCAAGGCCAATCATACACCATGGCTTGCAAGTCCAGGCAACAATCTTGTGTAACTAACAAATCCTTGGCAGTAAATAATTGTGGAGTTCTACATAAACATATGAGCTATAGAGGAGCATGGAAGGATAATATAGGGTCAGATCAATCACTAGGAGTGATCGATAATGTGATATTGCGGGCATGGAAATTTCCATACAAAATGGCGTCCGTGTTGATGCATGCAATTCTATTTTTGTGGAATTTTGTTCAGTAACCCGGTGCATGCCTGTATAGAAAAATAATTCTATTTCTCTTGTGATGTTTCCCACCCACATACCCGTAGGCCTTGTCTTTGTGCATAGCTTACAAATTTATTATAGGTTGTTTTTAGAAAACACCCAAATGATTCTATTGATTACTTCCATCCTACTGGAAGATTAAGAAAAAAAATAAAGCTAGATTTAAGCTCCTTGATATTATTTGAGGGATGCATCCTCGATGTATTTCCACTGTACAATTAAATCAATATACTTATTCATGACTCACTGATATCATAATTCCAACATAGTGATAAATTTTCTAATTGTTGCATCTGGTAGGTTGAATTTGAAGGTAAAATGTATATTCATGAACTTCATAATGGACTTCATACCCGAAAAAGTAGGCTACATAATGGACTTTTTGTTGTAGTGGATTCCAAATAACTTAATTACTAGATAAAATGGGGCAATCCAAGATGAACATAATTAATCCATTTGGGAAAGTTGACATCATTATACTAATGGCAAGGAAAATAATCTATCCTAAACTTTACTGGTGTAAAACTAGCATGTGTAAATAGGTGAATAGGGATAACGGTATAATAGTACTAACTAGTACGATCTCTCATGAGAGACAAAATTGATTGAAATCTGAATATATCAATATTATTGATTAAAAAGTAGTGCAAATAAAGCTGATACCATGGTGGATTGAAAATTGAAATAGTAATACTTGGGTGGTCTTTGTCAATTGGTGAAATAGTTGGATAAATAAAATAATCTATAATGATGCATATATGATAATACTACAAACTCAAATTGAGTGAAAATTATTAACCCTGGATGGGTAATGAGGTATACTAACGATTTTTTTTTACATAAGTATTGATGAGAAAATAATAACCACAAGGATGGTGAATGTAGGTCAAGATGGAAGGGAGGACCATAATTGAACCTCTGAGTATTATCACTTAGAGGAAATGGTGTTACAGAAATCAAGAAGTTACTCCTTTAAGTACAACAAAGGTACTTTAGCTGGGAAAAACTATGTGTGAAAATCAAAATGAATATTTTATTCATAAGCATATTCCGGCCTATGTTCAAAGTTAGGAAACACCGAGGGCGATGTTTCGGTCAAGGGGGGAGGTGTAACACCCCTAGTGAAAAGTAAATAGTTAATTTACTTTTACTACATTAATTCAACAAACTATATAAATTCAATATTTGAAGTTATTTGATTTCAAAATTGGTTATGGCCAGCCAGGGAATTTACCAAAAAAAACAATAAGTGAAAGTTTCTATTACTAGAAAGTTAGAGACATCTATTCCCACCCCCAAGAGATAAATAATCTCAACTTGGGGCAGTTGGGAAGAGAGAGGAAAAACCCTCAGCAGGATGTTGTCGGGGAAGGGCAGGACACTGCCAGAGAAGGTGTTCCTGAGATGGTTAGACAATGGAAACCTTGGTCAGACTTGGAGTTTGTAATGTAGTATTTTTTCTACTACTGTCTCGAAGAGAAAATTGGTAGGAGGGAGAAGTGGTAAGTGTACCATTCTCATTGGTTAGGAGGAGTGTTTACATCCTGGTGGAATTATCCTCACAACCTAACCCAAAAATCGAAGTTTCTCCTTATATGTCACTTTGAGCCTTATTAATTCTATAAATATCATGGAATGAGTGCATGTTGTTGTTATAAAATTGTTTAGTTGAATATTGAAGTGGAATGGAAATCCTTCCTGTTTTTAGAATTTTTATGGTCACTTATTTCTCCTCTGGAAATTGGATAAGTAGCTGATTATTTTTGTATGTGCTGCTAAATCTAACTATTATTCCTTTTTGAACCGTGTGAAACCCTAAAGGGGAACGTAGTATTAATTCGGGCTTCAAGGCTGTTTCTGATAAATTAAATGAAAAATATATATTCTCGTGTTTGAATTATAACCTACTTAATGTGTTAGAGTCTATTTGTAAAAAAGGGTACAAGAGATGTTTACAAATAGCTAGGTAAATGCTGTAGTAGATAGTGAAAATATGAAAATATAGTCAAGTACAACACCATGAAAATAGCCTTATGTATACGTAAATGCTAAACCTCGATGCATGCAAATTTTCCAGAATGGTATACATGATCAGAGCTGTAGTACAAATATCTCATTTCAAACCCTATTATGGAAAATAAGGGTAATTAGTTTATCCTTCTCGGTTACTATTAGAATAGTAAATAATCCACCACCAAAGGCGCTAAAATTGTTTACAACCCGAACTGTAGAAAATTTCATGACCATATTGATAAATAGACATGTTCATGCTCTATGAGCATACTCGACATGCGAAGAGTCCACACAGTAATAGTAGAACAGTAGAAGCAAAAGCAACGCAGAGATAAAACTCCAGCTGATCAAAATAATTTAGCAAGAAAAGTCTACTTATATTAAGGAGATATGCTAATAGTTAGATACTGTAACCTTGAGATAAGGCCGACCCAAAGTTGCAACAAAAGAAAACCCGTTGGTACAAAATAAAACTAGAAGTTACATAAGAAATAATTTGGTGCTAGATAAGACACTAAAACTATGGAGCCAAGAGAACAAGGCTCAGCTGCCAGAGAAAATTTTCATGACAATATAAAAAATTTACAATAAAACAACCCATGTAAACTTCAACTAACAAACCCTTGTGTGGGTGGATTAATTAATACAATAATACAAGAGGAGGGTTTTAAGACAGAAATCGAGATTGGAAACAAAAAAATAGTTGTTTTTGGGTCGGATCCTAAAGCCATATGATTACAAGGAACGTATGTAAAAAATGAAAACCTAGCTAGAATGATATGATATCAAACAACTAGGAGATTAATGAAATAAGTGAATAATTACATCAACCCTACAAAATACCAAATGTTACTGGGTCAAAATTCTCTTTTCGTTTATCTATAAAATAGCAACTAGGAAGCAGACCACCGGGAGGTAAGGGACCTGCCTGGAGTTATTGGAGTAGTTTGAACGCATTGGAGAACTCTCGAACAGGAGGGTTCCCATTTAAACTACAAAAAAAGGAAGAACATGGAGGGTAGATTCATTAAAGAACCCTATAAGTGATCAAAATGAAATTAAATGCAAGAAAAAAAAACAATTCAGGACGATGGAATGAATAAATAATACCTATGTATGAGTCGGAGGTAGTACTGAACAATTAAATTAATCTGAAGCTTCCAAAAGTTAAACCCCAGCTTCAATTGTATGATACTCAGATCCAAATCCTCGCCTCTAGATCATAAAACAATCGTTATAAGAATCCGATCGGAAAGCTAACTCAATAGATGCATATTCAGTAATGGAAAGCTAATTTAATTTTGACAAACCTATGAAGAATGGGGAACTATTATACCAGAAGTAAAACCTCTGAGGTTGTAGAGCCATCGCATCGTCGATGGGCTAAAGGAAATGGGGTGTGAGTGCGACATCGAGGGTAGGGGTTTGTTACCCTAACCCCCGACGGAGTGATCGCCATCATTGGATCTGAGCCTCGAAGATAAAAAAACTAGGGTACTAAAACCTATAGGATTGATGACCGGTACCTGCCAACAATCTATTATTCAAGAAGTTTCCTGCTAGGTTACAATGCAATCCAGGATGACGAGTGTTATCACCAGAAAATCGTACAAGCAAAATACATTAGGAAATTTCAAGCAGAAGGATTTTCAAAGAAGAACGGCATTACAGAATCTGAAAAATCTAACCTTTCCTAAGGTCAAGCAGGTAAATTTATCAAATAGCACACAGAAAGCACTGACCCTAAGCGATCCTCATGAACTTTTCTTTGATAGTAGCGAAGATCTTCGCATCTATCCCTCAGATAACTGTGTGATCCTAGGTATGGAGGAAGGTCACCATCTGAGACCACTTGGCACACTTGAGGAAGAAGATTCCCCACTCAAAGCAACCAGGTACAACTGCCTTGGAGCCACCTTGAGGCCTCAAGTGTAACACACAATGGAATTATCCTCCCACTCTTGTGTCAACATCCACATTGTACCAAGGGAGGGAGGGAAATTTGAAATTTTCCTATAAAGGACCACCATGGGAAGAATAATGGAGAACACATTGTTATGTTGGTAAAATTTCTTGAGAGAAAACCAACATTGTGTTGTCCAAGTAGCAAGGAGTGGAAGGATTCAGCTGTTAGCCATCCAACACCTCAATCCAAGAGAAGAAGTTCACCAAGTGTCTGTTATTCTACCATCCGTCGAGGAGAGAGAGAGGCTTGCAAGAAGCTTAAATGGAAGAGCCCTCCTTGCGTTGAATATTAGAGCTCCATAGCTCTAAGGATTCATTGCAAGTGTTTAGTGTCTTATTCTCTTATACCATCAACAACTAATAAAAGGGGAAGAGTTCTTTGTCAGGATTATTAGTGTGTTTGACTTGATTGAGCTTGTTATTATATTTGTATTTTTTTTCTTCTTATTTCTCCTCTATTGTAGCATGGTATGTTATTTACTTAGTTTACTACATGTTATGTTGTTCCACTAATAATCTAACAAACCAATTGGCCTATTACTTGCTTGTAGGAAAGCAGCCTCCCCTACCAAGCACAATGTATTTCGTCCGCCCATGCGTCAAATGCACTACAACAGGAATGGCAACTCTACTTCTTTCTTCTTTTTAAGCTAGTGATTGTTGTTTGCAGGTCCTCTCTCCCACCCAAACTTGTTGCAGGACCATTCCTTCTTGCCCTCATATACTCATGATCATGTCCAAGTTAATGTGCATTATTTTAATAAATAGTACATGTCATATAAATGCAAGCATATGTAACGCATGCCATTATATTTGAACGGTTGTCAAGTTAAATGTGAATCGAACAATGATATTTCATAATCAAATCATTTAAGTGATAATTTTATATACTGAATTTTATTATATATATATATATATATATTGGTAGATATATAAGGCAAGAACATTACAAGTGGTATCTTCATGAAAATTCTAAAGAGTTATAGGTAATCATGTACCTCCTAGGTCCGAAATACTATTTAGGTGTTAGTGGATGTTAATAATCATCTTTATACAATAGTCAGGAATATTTTAAATATATTAAAAAGATTTTGTATTTAAATATTTGTTCTTAATATAACATTTGTATAGTATAACACGTGTATAGTGTTGTTGGTCCATGAAAAATGTACGTTTAACCCTCATAATTAACTTGATTTATTACTAACTTTCATGTGTTTGCCTTCACTTTGGGAGTAAATCTGGAAGAATTGATTGTAAACAAAGGGTAAAACTAATTATCAATAAATTATGTAATTATGGGGAAAAAGGCTAACTTTCGTTGTTTTTATGATTGAAAAAAAACAACCAAGAAAAGGAAAAAGATCTCGTTTCTATTTATACAGACCAACAAAAAATGAGGAGGACCTCACTTATTATATAATACAAACTGTTAGATAGCTGCGAAATCCTCAGGATCTCCTAATCATGAGGATTTGCCATTATCCGTTTTGTTTTTATGTAAGATATAAAAGATCAATAAATGGAATAGAATGGCGGTGGTTAATCTGTGTGTTGTAATTGCATTTTATTTACATTCCTTCATAATAGAAGCTTTCGCGCTTAGCGATGTTGTGCCCTGACTGTTAAATTTAATGAAAGAGATATTGGTTTTTTAATAATTGTATTCTGAAGATCATCTGGCAGAGACTTCTGGAGGCTCTGGGCCCAGTCACTAGGAGCTCTACTACTATCTTGTGTCATATTCTTATTTTCCTATTTTGCAACTAATCATTCCTGTGTTTTATAGAATTTGTAATTGATTTGAATTTTATCAGCAACGAGTGGTTTGCGTCCTATCGATTTAAAGCATTAATCTCTTTCATTTTCCTCATGAATGTTACTTCTCGCATTTACTATAGTTATTTGAATAATTCGATTGTTGTTCATTCTTAGTGATCTTGTCGGTTGATCAGTCATTGAGAATTTTAACTGCAGAACGTGATTGTGTTACTTGCTGTTCAGTTACTGCAGTATTCCTTGCTTGATTAAATAGATTGTTGTAGATGTTAATAAGTAATTCTGGTTAATTGGGAATTCCTTTAAGTTTTTCATTTCAATTTGCTTTCATAGAACATATTAGAAGTAAGTGAGTTAATCAGTCGAGTTATTTAATGATTTCTTTCAGAATTGCTTTGATTGAACTTCAAGAATTATATTTTACTTCTGCAACGATTTCGATTTGTTAACCTCTGGTTTCACTTGCATAAACTGTGTTGAACACTCTTGAAATAAACAGACTTACCCTGGGTTGATGATTAATGTAGGCATTAGGATTGTTTTCAAATAGACATCTTAGTGAGCCAACATTTTGGCGCTGTTGCCGGGGAGAGTGTTTACAAGTGATGTTTTTATTTTTCTTTTGCTGAAGAAGAATTGGGTATTAAAAATGGAAGGAAAGAACCTATGTGCCAGTAAGAAAAACACTTTCCCATTGTCCCGCTTTTCAGAAAAAATATAGAGATTGAATAGAAGTTTTTTTTTATGAATGACTAGAAAGAAAAATATAGAAACAAGTCTGAACCCCCCATCCAAATCCACGAAACCCAAGGGGCCAGTGACCCTTGGAAGAACAACATTTATAGACGAAATTATAAGAAAAGTGATGCAGGAGCATCAAGGGCGTGTTTTTATTTTGTAAATATGTTAAGAGGGGGTGTGATAATTTTTAATATTTTATTAATTAATTTGAATAAAATAGGAGAAGGTGAGGATTTTTGTAAATATCTTTTTATTTAATAAAAGGATATGAGGGAATTTAATTAGTTGAAGGATTTTAGGGATAAAGATCTATCCTTTAGGGATGTTGAGAGATTTAGGGGTTTTTTGAGGAATTGAAGGGATTGAGCATTTAATTAAATGATTTTTAAAAATTGTATAAATAGGAAGGGGATTTGTGAGAAAAACAACATTGAGATTGTGAGAGAAGTGTGAGATTGAGAGTAGGCTTGAGCAGCAAGGCTGTAAGCCTTCAGCAATTGTAAAGGGCCACGACATTGAAGCATCTGGCCAGTAAAAAGTTGTAAGTCATTGTTTTGTTTCAGTTTATACACATTGGGTGATTGAGAAATTGTATATTTGTTTCCTGAAGTTCATAGCATTGTTAAATTAATGATCGATGGGCTTGAAATCACATTTATTTGTGTGAAAACTGCCATGCAAATCATTAAGGGTAAATGGCATTAAAATCTTTGTTTGTAAAGGGCGCCATTCTAAGTAAAGATTTCTGTTGGAAGTCGATTTTAAATTCAGATTGGTTAATATGAGGTACAGTGGAAATTGGGAACTGAATATAGAAGTGCGCAGAGCTATGTTTTGAAATTCTGTTGGAATTCAATTGAAAATTGTTATGTTTCAAATAGCATTGGCATAGTTTTAACAACGTGGCAAATGAGTGGCTTCGGCATATCCAATTGGAGAATTGATTTTATGGAAGACGCTGAACTGGAGATGAATATGTGTGAATGCGTTAATAAAATGTTGAAATTGTGTTGTATACAGTGTTGAATTCTAATTGAAAGAATGAATGCTGAATACAAGGGTTTTAAATTCAATGGATGGGTAATCCATAACGCAGACTCAGTTGAGTAGAAGAATTCGACTTCAGATTTGTGTTTCAGTTAAAATGAAGAAAACGTAATGAGTTTTTTAGTTACTGGTTATTCTAAAATGAATTTAATTGTTGGGTTCCAGCTTCACGTGAAGAAATTGATTGAATGTTTTAAATTGAAGGATGCATGTTATTGCAGAGGTGGAAATCGATTTAAGAACGCAGGTTATTGTCAGTGGTGATTTGAATCTGTTGAAGTTTGCTGAAGTTCAGTTCTAATATGCCAGAAATCGTGAATTAAAGGGTGCATAAATCTGTGGTGTTTCATGGAATGACATTTCCAGCGTTGGTAAGTACAATCGTGCTTGACAGAGGTAAGTTAAATCGATTCAGAAGTTATGAAAACCAGTTCTATTATGATCAGAAATCGGGTTTTTTTTTAAGTTGTTAAGTTTTCCGGATTACTACATCTGAATATCGGTGGGAAGATAGAGTCTAAAAACGGAGTACATGACATACTGTTATTGCAGAATCGATCTGCAGGGTTGAAGATGTAATTTCAAAGGTCGATTTAAAAAGGGCGCAATAAAATCATGAATGGAGTATTGTGTGTGGCCAATCTGCATAAGTAGAAGTCGCCATTGCTGTATTGCAGAAGTTGTATAGGTTGAACACATTGACTGATTGTGTTGAATTTAATTTAAACACTGTTTGACAGAAATTGAAGGCGCAGGGCATGAAGGAATAGAAGAACTTCGACTTGAGTGCAGGCAGAGTTGATGAGTGAATTTGCAGAAGCATTTTGTGGAGGTAAGCTTGATTGTATTAAACCCGTGTAAATTTATGTGGTTTGGTGTTATTGAAAGAGATGCTGTAAAAGTTGATTCACATTAGAATACATCACTCCTTATATCTAATTCAAAACAGAGACCGGCAGACAGTGATAGCAAGGCGCATCTTTTTATTGAGTTTTGATTTTGAACTTCAGCGTTATAAGAATGAAAGATGGGAGTTGGGTGATTCCCACAAAAAGAAAAAGGTAGATTGTTTCATAATATTGATTGGAGCGAACTTTCAAATGAAGTTTTTTTAAAATGTGCATTAAAGTGAGGATGCAATCCAAGTCTTTGGGTTATGAAAGCATGGTTTGTGTGGATATAAGCTGAAGAGCTTGCATGTGCAAATGATTGTGTAATAAAAAATGTCAAGGGTACATTTGACCTTTGATTGTGAATTGAAATCTGATCTTAAAAGGTGCATGAATTGGCTTTGTAATTGAGTTTTGATTTGGGGTAAAAGCGGAGCAGCATGTTGATATGCGTTATTATTGAAGATCCTGGTATTGCAGGCCTAGCCTGCATCAAAAAGCTGAATCTCAGGCATCTGTAGGGCCCAAAATAATTTATGAAAAGAGTCATACTATAATCCCTTAGGCAGCAAGCTCACCATCACCAGCTTATGCTGAGATCCATAGTGAAAAGAAAGGGTCAAAACAAAGCTTTCAAATATTAGAACATCTAAATCCTGACCCTTTGCAAGAGGGAAATTATTACAACTTGTAAGAAGGATAGGGGGAAACCAGTGGTGCTGTGGAAACAAATCTAAATCCCCAGAGCTTGGATCTCCTAAAATTTTGGTTGAAGAAGAAACACCCGACATCCCAGACCGTGGAAGTACTGTAAGACCTTTTCCAAAGCTGACTTCTAGTTCCGCCTGAGTTTATCTCCCAGACCAGGAAATCCCTGAAGGTTATTGGCACATATTTGATCAGATGGCACACAATCAAGCCGAGGGACAAACTTCAACATTGGAATACCCCATTGTTGACCTAGTCTCTAATGCCCCTATGAAAGTTATTATGTTACAAAACATCCCCACTTTCCATGGATTGACTTCGGAAGATCCAGATGAGTTCTTATTTGAATTTGATGTTTTGTGTAGGGGGTACAATTACACCACTGAACCCCAGAAATTGAAATTGTTTCCCTCTACATTAAAAGGGGTAGCTTTGCGTTGGTTTATGGGGCTCGGTGGAGGAACCATTAATAATTGGGATCACATGAAAAACTCTTTTCTTGCTAAATACCAAGATCACTGTAGGACTAGAGAATTAAAATATGAAATCTTTAACATGACTGAAAAAGATAACGAGACATTAGAAGAATATGTTGAATGATTCCAACACAATTTGCAAAGTTCCCCTTATACTGCATTGTCTAGAGATGTCCTAAAAGTAACTATGATAAAAAGAATGAAAGATGAATAGATAGAAACATTAAATATAATGGGGAAAGGAGACATATATTAGGAAAGTTATGACGATGTTATTTCATTATGTGCTAGGTGCTCTAGAGGAAGTACATGCATGAGACCAGCAGGACAGGATTCAACTGCAAGAAATAATAGAACTTCAGGTGGCGGTGTAACACGAACAAAAATCGGCAATCTCTTGGAATAATTAAAGACCGATATCTTAGGTACCCTCATGACACAAATTAGATGTCCTACAGGCTAAGCAGAAGAAAGCACTAGTAGAACAAAACTTGGCTGTCTTTTTCCCACGCTGTCAGAAGAAGCACAACCATCGAGAATGCCCATTGGACTTGGTCCAAACATGCACCATCTGTACTAAAGACCACACCACTAAACAATGTCTGTCACTACCAGGGTTGAAAGTAGTCTTCAAAGAAGAAGAAGAGGAAACAAAACGAATATATTTAATGAATCAACGTCGACAGTGGCAATCCCGAACTACAGGTATGTCACAAGACCCATCTTGGTTCTTTCCTTCTTCGCAATTTAATCAATAGCAAAACCCTGAGACAACATGGAAAAATAAACCACCTTTTTCTACCTGGCCATCCCAACCATTCTCCATGCCCCCTTGGCCAACTCAATCCTTTCCAAGAAGCGGTTGGCCAAATTCTTCTTTCTCTCCATTTTGGCAGAACAATCCATATTCATCCCAGTGGCTTGCCTCTACCTCGCAAAATCCAAACTAGTCCCGAAACTAGCAGCAAACCCTGTGAATAACCAATTCACCTATGGGAACGCATCCTCAACCTCCACCCACATTGCCAGCTCCATATTTGTTACCGTAGAATTATGAGCCTCTGATACGCCCTCAACTGCCAGCTCAACTGAACCCGAATCCCAACAATAGACCGGTGCAGTTGATCCAAATCATTGAAAATCCAGACCTTGAAGTCTAGCAAAAAGAATGTAGTGAAATTAGGCTAAGATCTGGGCACGTTATTAGCCTGAGGGAAGGTGCACATCCGCAACAATACAAATTAGAACCCCGAAATGAGATTAATCCATGTACAGTAATCAATACAGAAATAAGACAGGGAGAAGGCACAAGTGAACAAGAAGACTCTGGGAAACTTGTTTTTACTCCCCCCCCCCCCCCCCCCGTTCCCCGAAAGATTAGTGATACCTAAACCAATTGAATATCCAGATTTTGATATTTTTTGGGAACTCAAAAATCTTTCTATTAAAATTCCTCTCCTCCAGGCCATTCAAGAAATACCTATCTATGCTAAGACAATTAAAGAACTGTGTACAAAAAAACCTGTGAGGAAAACAAAAACTTCGCCAACTGTCCATGTCGTAGGAACTTTGTCTGATTTATTATTGGATAGGGAGACATACAGGGAGTCATATAGTTACAGTCCAAATATATGGCTTCTCTTTTCCAAACACGCTCATCGACTTGGGCGCAACCATTAATATTTTGACTACAGAAACTTGTGAAACTCTTGGCATTACCACTTTAGAGGCAATCTCCACCTTGCTGGAACTCGCTGATCAATCAACTGTCAAACCAGAAGGAAATTTACAGACATCATGGTTTTTTTTTACTCATGGTAGTACCCGATAGATTTTCTAGTCATCAATCCAAAAATCCAACTAGATGGGCATCCTTTGATTTTGGGTCGACCTTGGTTGGCCACAACCGACGCTTACATAGGTTGTCGTACAGGAAGTATGACCATTACTAAAGGGGATGCTGTAAAAAATCTCGTTCTATATCCCCCTGCCAAACCAAGTCTTCCCATTGTAAAAATTCACAAACACCCACTTGCATACCTGGAAGAAAATATCTGTTCATCATTCATAGTAGCAGAAGCACTTTAATTAAAAAATCAGATCGAAGATGACATAATTAATAATTTTATTAATCAACCAGCTGCAATAGAAAATGCAAAGTGACAAATGTTATGAGCGATTCTTGATAATTAGGTACATGAAGATCCTTTAAAGGATAACGATGACGAGTACATACCCACAACTGCCATTCATAATAAAAAAACCTAGTGAAATTAAACGAGGCAAAATTTTGAACATCAATGACAATATAAACGAAGACCAATAATAGAAGCTCATTAAAGTTTTACAAAAATACAAGGGAGCCTTTGCTTGGGATTATTCGGACATGAAGGGCATAGATCCCCAACTATGTACCCATCATATTTATACTGAAAAAGACGCTTGTCCCATCAGGCAAACTCAATGAAGATTAAACCCACACCATAAAGATATCGTGAAGGAGGAATTATAGAATTTGCTAGATGTGAACTTTATTTATTCTATTTCAGATCGTAAATGGGTCTCTCCGCTGGTAGTTGTCCCTAAGAAAAATGGGAAGTGGTAGATCAGTGTGGATTACAGGGAATTGAACAAAGCCACGTAGAAGGACCACTTCTCTCTTCCATTTATCGATCAATTCCTTGATACACTGGCAGGGAAATGATT
This sequence comes from Pinus albicaulis, assembly GCA_034641835.2. NCBI lineage: Eukaryota > Viridiplantae > Streptophyta > Pinopsida > Pinales > Pinaceae > Pinus > Pinus albicaulis. The sequence goes on from CM076571.1 coordinate 45,713,201, forward strand.
CTTTTCCTTCCTTGATGGTTTCAACGGCTATAATTAGATTCAAATTTCCCTTGAGGATCAGGACAAAACCACATTCACTTGCCCATGGGGAACCTTTGCTTACAGAGTGTTACCCTTCGGATTATGTAATGCTCCAGCTACATTCTAGAGGGCCATACTTAGTATTTTCGCTGATCTAATCAACAAAGGCCTTGAGGTTTATATGGATGATTTCACCCCATACGGAGATGATTTTGAACAAGCACTGTAGACATTGGAAAAAGTGTTGGAATGATTTATCGACACTAGTTTATGTTTGAGTAATGAAAAGTGTCACATGATGGTGACGGAAGGCGTGATCCTAGGACACTATATCTCCACGGCTGGAATATAGGTAGATTCAGAAAAGATAGAGGTAATTCTCTTACTATCCACACCCTGTACTTAGACGAAGGTACATAGTTTCCTCGGATATGCAAGATATTATCATAGGTTTATAATTTTTTTTCACAAATTGCTGCGCCATTGTATGCTTTAACTGGAAATGTTGAATTTAAATGTTTTGATAAGTGTGATACTGCTTTTACATATTTAAAGAAATTAGTCTCGACTGCACCAGTATTGCGTGGACCCAATTGGGAAATACCATTTCATATTTCGTCGGATGCATCAGACATAGCGATAGGAGCTGTTCTCAGTCAAGAAGAAGATAAAAATCCCTACGTTATTTATTATATCAGAAAAAAACTCACTCCTACTGAATTAAATTATACAGTAAGAGAAAAGGAATTCCTAGCAGTCGTATATGCCATAAATAAATTTAGACATTACATAACTAGCTATCAAGTATTTATGTATAGTGATCATTCTGCCATTAGGTACTTAGCTAATAAACCAATTAAAAATGGGAGAGTGTCTCGGTGGCTGTTACTTTTGCAGGAATTCGATATCACTATTAAAGACCATCCAGGAAAGGAGAACCTAGTTGCAAATTTTCTATCTTGGGTCCAAAAGATAAATGATTCGCTAGTAGTAGAGGACTAGTTTCCTTATGAACACCTATTTGCTGTATCAGTGAAAGCGCCGTGGTATGTGGATGTGGAAAATTATCTCGCAGTAGGAAAAATTCCCAGACATTTAACAGGAAAAGAAAGGAAGATGATAATCCAACACTACGCCCACTTTTCTTGGATTGGTGGGTATCTCTTTCACACAGGAGCTGATACGCACTTACGCAGATGCATCCGGGAAGATGAAAATTTTGACTTCCTAAGGGCATGCCACGATGAACCTTGTGGTGGACACTTTACAGACCGAAAACTGGGCACAAAGTATTACAAATGGGCTATTATTGGCCCACTATTTTTAAGTATGCTAAGAAATATGTGCAGGCCTGCGATAGCTGCCAAAAAATGGGCCACCCTAGTCAATCTGATGAAATGCCCCTACAACCACAATTGGTGATAAAACCTTTTGAATGGTGGGCATTGGATTTTGTTGGTCCATTCAATCCACCCTCAAACCAGAAAGCTTACATACTGGTTGCCATAGACTATGTAACAAAATGGGTTGAAACAGTAGCATTGCCAAGAGCTACAGAGGAAACCGTTATTAATTTTCTTTTTGAGATATTTGTGTGGTATGGTTTACCCATGGGAGTGATAACAGACGGAGAGGGGGGGGAGGGAAATTTGTATGACATAAGATTACAACCACTCTATGGAACCACCACATCACACATAGAATCACTTCTCCATATCACCCGCAGGCGAACGGGCTGGTCGAAAGTACCAATAAAGTCATTGAAGCAATTCTGACTAAAACGGTCACAAGAGATCAGCGGGATTGGGCTACTAGATTGCTAGAGGCCTTGTGGGCTTACCGCAAAACTTGGTGAAATACTACTGAATATTCTCTGTACCAACTGGTATTCGACAAAGAACCAATTTTCCCCATCAAATTTGAAATAAAGACTCTCAGAACAATGCAAGAAGTGGGACTGGACTTGATGGAGGCTCAAATTAAAAGACTTCAGCAGATAAATGAATTAGATGAAACTCGATTACTTGACTTACAATGTACCTCAATCATTCAACAACAACAGGATAAGTGACATGAAAACCTTATCAAGAAGAATACATTTCAGGAAGGAGATTGGACACTCCTCTACGACTCTAGATTTCAAGACTTTCCAGGTAAACTGCAGACAAGGTGGCTCGGTCCATGTGAAATTCAAGAAGAGCATAACAATGGCACTCTCACTTTGACCACCATAGATGGGTTTGGCTCTTCCTTCTGAGTAAACGGACATCAGGTACGTATTTATCATAAACCACTCACAACGGAGACTTTCTGCCAACAGGTACGTGACGACCCCACCATGCAAATTTTCGCTGCAGGGAGTAATGACCCGACAAATTTACCTTCGTAAAAATCCGTTATTTTCAGTTATGTAAATAATGTATATATTTTCTTGAATTTAATTGTGATTCCATCATTGTACAAATATAAAAAATTCTTGTTCTTTGTTCAATTGACTGAACAACTGTTGTTAAATTAATTGAACAACATATTTTCTCTTTGTGTGTTTTTTTGTTCAATAGATTGAACAACTGCTGTTCAATCGACTGAACAACCGTTGTTCGGTCAAAAGAACAACGGATTTTATTTTTGTGTGTTTTTCTGTTCAGTAGATTGAACAATTGTTGTTCAATTGACTAAACAACTGTTGGTCGGTCAGAAGAACAATGAATTTTCTTTTTGTATGTTTTGTTGTTCAATAGATTGAACAACTGCTATTCAATCGACTAAATAGCCGTTGTTCGGTCAAAAGCACAACATAACTTATTTTGTGTGTTTTTTTTGTTCAATCGATTGAACAGATGTTGTTCAATTGACTGAACAACCGTTTTTTGGTCAAAAGAACAACATATTTTATTTTTGTGTGTTTTTCTGTTAAGTAGATTGAATAGTTGCTGTTCAATCGAATGAACAACCGCTGTTCAGTCAAAAGAACAACATATTTTCTTTTTTTTTGTGTGTATTTGTTGTTCAGTTGATTGAACAACTACTGTTCAATCGACTGAACAATTGTTGTTCACTAAAAAAAACAATAGATTTCTTTTTTTGTGTTTTTTTGTTGTTCAATAGATTGAGCAACTATTGTTCAATCAACTGAACAACCGTTGTTCGGTCAAAAGAACATCAAATTCTATTTTTTGTGTGTTTTTGATGTTCAATCGATTGAAAAACTGTTGTTTAATCGACTGAACAACCATTGTTTGATCAAAAGAGCATCATATTTTCTTTTTGTGTGTTTTTGTTGTTCAATTGATTGAACAGCTGCTGGTCAATCGACTAAACAACTGCTATTCGGTCAAAAGAATAACGAATTTTATTTTGTGTGTTTTTACTGTTCAATCGATTGAACAACTGATGTTCAAATCGATTGAACAACTGCTGTTCGGTCAAAATAACAACGGATTTTATTTTGAGTGTTTTTTTTGTTCAATCGATTGAACAACTATTGTTCAATCGACTGAACAACCGTTGTTCGGTCCAATGAACAATTGTGCTTTTGTAATAAGTAGTTGTCTGAATGATTTTTTTCCAATTTTATTTTTTTTCTCATACATTTTATCATGGGAATCATCTTGTGGATAAGGAATATGCATCTAAGAAGGAGAAAAACAGTTATATTAATAACAATTATGAATTTTTTACCTTTGATGGGTATCTTTATTTCCAGACATTGATCTGGTTCAAACTATGTAATGACTTGTTGGATATATTTTCTTTAGAGATATTATAAAAAAATTCATTATCTTAATACCATGTTGGTTTTATCTTTTTACACTATCAATGACTGATCTTCTAGGGTAGGGTGACTTAGGAATAAGGATATAAATTTTATTGGCATTTCTTTTCACTCCTCATACCATCCCTAACTCTTAAGGAGTTAATGAGCCTCCCTCTAGTTATGATTACAAAATATACAAATATGAAAATAATATGCAAATCTTTTAGAGATGATAGGAGGTCTCATCATGAGCCAACCTACCATGATCATAAGGAGATAACAAGTAACATTCCCATTATGGCCACCACACTAGGGTAATGACCTTCTAGCCAGAAAAATGCCTAAAGGATAGAAGGTCTCATCATGAGCCGACCTGATTACTTTGTTAAAACCTAGTGAATGGCACTGTGGTTATCTGGTTACCATGCCAGCAAAATGGTCTCTCCATAAGAATAACTAAATTATATAAATACTAAATAGAGGATTCTGGCTTAGTTTTGGGTTAAAAAGAAGCCTTGTCGAGGCTATGGACACTTGCTGGCAGTAATGGCTCCTCTTGTGGCATTGGAATTTCATGTTAAACAAACAATCATTTTATATTCACTTATTTTTACCGATTAATTCCCAAAGGAGAAATTATCATTTGAATAGTGTTATCTTTATAAAAACTAATATGCATGGTAAAATTACATATGAATTAAATTAATTATGTCTGATCACTTAATCCCAACGGCTATTACCACTCTTTACATATCATGTTCTGTCACAAATTTCCATCAAAGAAAAAAGAATTTCATAATAAGTATTCCTTCGTTTTTTTTCCTTTTTAATCATTTCCCCACAATCCTCATGATTTGAGCTGATTTGATTCATTTCTACTGCAATGTACATCACTCTCATTATTATACTGATGCATTAATGATCCTCAACGTCTTTTCTCTTTTTCTGTGCTCTAAGGGCATGGACGCCCTTCTCCCATTGGAGGGGGAAAAGGTGTACATAGGTGTACATGATGAGCAAGCATGTGAAATAATAATCAAAGTCCGTTGAAATCTTCCGATTTGACAAACAAATATAATTTCATTTTTACCCTTTTTAACAGTTTCAAAGTATTTGCATGCAGTATTTGTGCTGTTCTAAATTTATGTAGTCATGAGTAGTGCATGTAGAAGTGGAATTCAGCCTCAGAGACACAACAGTCATGGGTGGAAGATCTGTCCAGAACGAGCCCACAATACTCAATATTACAGAACAAGCTCGTGCTATACTGCAGAATGCTGGTTGGCTCTCATATTTGGAAAATTTACAGGAATTCCACACTGAGATAGCACTAGAATTCCTGCAGAACCTGCAGAATGGACACACAATTGTGAAAGGCAGAGACATAACAGTATTCGAAATTGTAATAGCTAAGGTTTATGGACTTCCAACAACAGGTAAAAAGTGGACTGACAAGCAAATTCTATTACATGAAGCAATTTAAGTGTTCTAAGATCCAAACAAGAATTTGGTACGTAAAGGAAAATGGATTCACCTTGCGACTTTGAAGGAACCATGGCAGGAACTGGAAATCATCGTTCAAAAGTATATTACATGCGATGGACGCCAAGATGTGGTAAAACCCTAGCAACTCAAACTTCTAGCCATACTCAAGCAGAAAATTTCAGTTAATTTTCCATTTTCCTTGAATTATTTGTTGCATGACATATCTAGTCAGGTTAGGAGGGCTAAAAATCCACATACATTTATCAACCATCATGGTTTTATAAAGCTAATTTTCACTCATGAATTAACTGAGCATCAGTTCACTTGGGATAGATTTGTAAACCCTGTCCTAACCCCATTAGAAGAAAACCTAGACAATAGAGAAATTGACCTGTCAGGAAGGGAAATATTAATTCCAAGGAAAGCAAAAAGAAAAAGGAACCATCCCTTGACCTCAGGTCCGGTGTAACGAAGAAGCTCTGAGCGGTTAAGTTCATGACAAAAAAATTAAACCTTGGCCAACGAGGTAGGACCATCTCATACACCTCCTACAAAAAGAGAAGATGGAATTCTACAGGGATATGAGGAGGAAATGGTCAGAATGCTGGAAAGTATGAGTCAATTTCATGAAGAAAGAAACCCCTCCTGGAATTTTGAGGGACAAAGTTTCCCTCTGGACCAGACTGCCTCTACTGGCGGTTCTGGTCACATTGAGATTTTACCATCTGAGGAGGAAATGAAAAATTCAAGGGATTCAACACCCTGTGGTGGTAAATATTTGGATGAAGAAAAATTTGCAGAAAGAACTCCTGAGTCCGACAACCAGTTGGGTGACATCGTCCCATTAGAACAGAGTATTGATCTAGGCACAATTTCTGAGGTGCCTGAAGAAAACACCGTCCCATTTGACCAGAGTATTGATGTAGGCACAATTCATGTGATGCCTGAATAAAATGTTGTCTTATTGGATCAAAGTACTAATATAGCCACAACCCCTTCAGTACCTGAAGAAAATATTTTTTTACTAGATTATGGCCTAGAAATTGGTACAACTCCCCCTATGCTTGAAAAAAGAACTGTGCCCTCTTCTAATAGAAACCCTAAAACAAAAAGTAAGTCAGCGAGGGCTAAGTTGAGGAAATTGCACAAGAAATACAGGAAGTTGAAAAAAATAGTCAAGTAATTAAGGGAATGGTTAAAAGAGGTAGACAAGGATTGGAAGCTTAAGAAAGAAACAAACATTGCTGAAAATCAGACAGAATTAGAGACACACATTGCTGAAACCCAAACAGAATTAGAAACAAAGACAGATGAAACACCTTTTTATACTCCTCTGATAAAAGAAGCCGTTATTTCAAGACTTCAAGATGAATTGACACAGACCCAACAAGAATTGGCTAACTATAAGAAGGAAGTGGTACCACTATAGGTACATTAGGAGCTGCTGGAAAAACTCAATAAGCTTACTACAACTAAAGATGAGACTTTCACTAGCTTCAGAAGTGAACAGGAGAAGGTAAAGAAAGCACAAGCTCAGCTTGAAGAAGCCACAAAGCAAACAAATATTATTTGATCGATTTACTAAGATGTCCTGTCTTGTAGATCACCTACTACTAATTATGCTCTATTTTTATTAGAAAGATATTTGTTATTAAAGGTGAAAGCCATTAGAGCAGGAAAACCCACAGAGTTTAAGACCACTGCAGAATTTGTCTAGTGTTGCAGGGAATAGAATGAGAAATTTCAACGCCTCTTGTGTGAACTATATCTACACAAATTATTTTTGAAAGATGGGAGAGATAGTAACCCAAGTCTCTTTATAGGAGACATCCAGTTCCAGGAATTCCTCTCTTTTGCTGTTAATCAAATCAAGTGGGCTAAAGCCTATAACGTTTTTTAGAAAAGAGAGCATGGTTCGGATCTCTGGGTTAGAGGGGAACCCACTAAACCTTGACATCTCTTCACTCAACATAAAAGATTTATGAACTAGGAAGGGGTTATAGCCAAATTGGGACCACTCCACAAGGATATTGTACAAGATGGGAGAGAATACTTTCAGGAGATCAGAGATGATGCTTTGTTAGCAGCTAATAAAAGATTGCAGGAATCCACCAACAACATTAAGAATCAGGAGCCCTTTAATTATTTAAACTTTAAAGCAGTTGCTGTTCATTTTTACACATACACTAACATAATTTTATGCATGGGTCCTACATGTATAGGGTGCTGGTACAAGTGTCCTATCATATGGTACCCTCCTGAAGGCTATCACCATGATTATGATCTTCAAGAGGGTCATGTTGATCCAGGTGGATATTGGTGGCCACCCGCCTATTCCACTTGGGGCCCCACCATTGTCTCTTTCAGTTTTTTCACAACTTATTATTTTTAGCATTTTTTCGGGTCCTAAACTTTTGGAGCCGTTTTGAAGCCCCAAACGGAGATAGTATGCTGAAGTTACGTCCTCGGGAAGTTGAAACACCAATTTACCCAAACGGGGCCCATAGTTTTGGCGCTTCATCTCCTAGGGTTAGGTTTTTGAATGTTTAGAGTTCTACATTGTTTCTCCATAATAAATAGGCCCTCGAGCCTCATTGTAACATATTTCAGAGGTTTGTAGCCGCCACATCTCTTCTTAGATATTCGCTACCAACACCCTAGCTATTTTATTTCCATCATGTTTGTAAGCATATTTTTGTGATTTGATATTAATGCAATGAAGCGTTATTTCCACTATATTTCTATGTTTATGGTTATTTCTGTATTCTATTACATTCCTGCATAAATCTGGATCTGTGGTATCAGAGCAGTCTGCTTTTTCTCGATCCTTATTTGCATGTCCTCAACGAGGTCATGGTATAAGGAGTTAGGGCTCGATCTGGTGGAACCTTTTCAAGATCAGCCTCGCAAACCTCGACGGACACCCATGGGGGACGAAAAGAAAGATGAGGGAGTAGGAGATCCTATCAAAATATTGCTCGAGGAGGCCCTTGAAAGACAAAGGAACGCGATAATGGATAACTTTTCCCAGATCCTTCAACGACTGGCCACCAGCGGCGCATCTGCATCCAGTAGCCACTCTGGAGGCGCGACTCCCTTTAAGGTACAAGTAAAATTTGAAATTCCCATATTTGAGGGTCAAATAGATGCAAATGTCGTAGATAGATGGTTGAATCTATTAGAAGGATATTTCTTGGTTCATGAATTTTCCGACCGGGAGAAAATTATTTTTGCACTCCTCAAAGCTACCCCCCATGTCAAGGACTAGTGGGAAACCTACTGTGAGAAAAAGGAAAAGACAAAACCCCCTCTATTCTCAGTCGTACCCACTTGGAATTCTTTTCGAGATGCCATCAAGGAACAATACTATCCCATGGGGAGCTATGAGGACAAGTACATACAATGGACCACGCTGCGGCAACAAAGGTATCAAGATGTGCATGAGCTAATGAATCTGTTCCATACCTTGCACACAAAGTTGGGTATCAAAGATTCAGAGAAAAATTTGGTGCTAAAGTATCGCAGTTGTCTGCACAGATACATTCATGAGGAAATGGAGTTCCTCGAAATCTCCTCGCTTGGTACGGCATACCGGTATGCTGCCAAGATTGAGCAGAAATTCAAACAGAAGAAGCGAGACTTTCGATCTGCGAATCAAAAGCAAGGGAAAGCTGCTCCCAAACTGCAGAACAAAGGACAAAGCCAAGGCATGGTGGCCCAAGACAACCTTCCAAAGACACAAGAAAAGAACAACACCGCGAAGCCAAAGAAGGACATGGGAAAGTGGTGTGAGTTCCATAAGAGCTCCACTCACAACACAAGTGAGTGTCGGGCCAAGCAGTCGCTGGTGGCCGAGATGAGGGCTTATGAATTAGTTGCATGCTTTGATTCTGAATCAGAACCTGACAAGGTGAATGACAAATGGAAGCAGATTATTGATGCGGAGCCCAACGCCATTGTTGCCACTGCAAAGATCTAGAAAGAGGAACCAGAAGATCCAGAGGAGGCAGAGCGTCTCTTCCACTCCCAAATGTGGGTAAAGGGTTCCCTGATACAGTTCATTGTCGACAATGGGATCCAAAAGAACCTCATTTTAGCAGATGTTGTGAAGCGATTGGGCTTGCCGACCACAGCGCACCCACAACCATACACCATCGGGTGGCTTCACCAAGGATGAGATCTCCGCATCAGCCAGTAGTGCCGCCTTCCCTATAGCATCAAGCCCTTCACGGATGAGGTATTGTGTGACATTGCTCCTATTGATGTTTCTGATGTATTATTAGGCCAACCATACTTGTGGAAGTGACATGCTATGTATGAGTCCCGACCTCGCGCTGTTATTATTACTTTGGGAAATAAATTGTACAAGATACCAGAGGTACCACCACCTCCCACTATCTATTTGGTTACTGCAAAACAATGCAGTAAGCTCATTTCCCAAACCAAGAAATTTGTTTTCCTGATGATCCGCCCCTAGGGCAAGAAGAATACTGTGGCCACGACCTCCAGACATGGCTCCTCTGCACGACAACAACAAATGGACAAGGTTGTGGAGGAGTATGGGGACATCTTCACCTCACCCAGGGGTGCCTCTACACTGTCAGGTCAAGCACCCCATTGACCTGACCCCAGGTACACCACTACCCAATGAAATGATCTATAGGCACTCTGTTCTGGAGAATGATGAAATCAAGAGGCAGATTCAGGAGCTGCTGCAGAAAGGTCACATTCGGCCAAGTTCATCGCCCTGTGGGAGCCCGATCGTGTTGGTACAAAAGAAGTATGGGACTTGGAGACTCTATATTGATTATCGGGCACTGAACAAGATCATTGTCCGGAATAGGTACCCGATCCCATGGATTGATGACCTTCTGGACCAACTCAAAGGGGAAAAATATTTCAGCAAGATCGACTTGAAGTCTAGGTATCACCAGGTACCAATCGAACCCTCTGATGTGTGGAAGACTGCCTTCAAAGCCAAGGAGGGCCTTTTCGAATGGCTCGTCATGCCTTTCGGATTGAAAAATGATCCCGCAACCTTCATGAGGTTGATGGATGACATCTTGCATCCATTCACCAACTCATTTGTAGTGGTATACTTGGATGACATTCTGATCTTCAACCAGACTTGGGAAGAGCATCTCCACCACATCCGAGAAGTTCTCCAAACACTGCGGCAACATAATTTGTGTGCCAATTTGGAGAAGTGCACTTTTGGCATGACCCAGGTTCAATATCTGGGATACATTATTGATGAAAGGGGGGTGCATGTGGATCCAGCCAAGATCCAAGTCATTCGGGATTGGCCAGCCCCAACCACCCTAACGGAGCTTCGCATCTTTCTGGGTCTTGCTAATCTCTACCGTAGGTTCGTGTTGGGATTCTCTCATATCAGTTGGCCCTTGAGTCAAGTCACCAAGGGAGGAGTGGAAGCAAAATTCTGTTGGTCTGAATCTCAACAGAAGGTGTTCGTAGAATTGAAAGATCGCCTCTGTTCTGTCCCAGTGCTCACATTACCAGACTTGCAACAACCATTTGAGATCGAGACAGATGCCTCTGAATATGCTATTGGGGAAATTCTTACTCAACAAGAGCATCCAGTGGCATATCACAGTGAGACATTGTTCGACACAGTTCGAAAGTATCCCACTTATGACAAAGAAATGTAATCCATTGTGCAGGATTGTCGACAATGGAAGAATTACATTTTGGGGAAGGAGATAGTCATCCACACAGACCACTGACCCCTGCAGTTCATATAGACACAAGGGAAGTTGCAGAACGATCACCTTTAGAAGTGGTCCAGATATCCGCAACAATTTCAATTGAACATCAAGTACAAGAAGGGTAGCACCAATAATGTTACATATTGCCTCAGCCGACCACCGATCGTGGCCATAACCACCGTTCTCAACTCTTGTGGGCATGAGACTTCTGATTGGCGGCTTCTCTATAAGAGCGATCTAGAATTCAGCTACACATATAAGGCACTCTTAGGGGGTATGCAAGTTCAAAATTTTCACCTCCAAGATGCACTATTATGTCACCTGGGACACCTTTGTGTTCCTTCAAGCGAGCGTGCCAAGATGATATGGGAAGCACACTACAATCGATTCGCTCAGAATTTTGGGTTCAAGAAAACAATGGCAGTACTGCAAAAGTATTTCTATTGGCCGAACCTTCGACAGGATCTCAGGAAGTACATCAGATCCTGCACTGCTTGCACCATTGCCAAACCGACCATCAAGAAGCAAGGGCTCTATACTCCGCTACCTACCCATAGTCGACCTTGGGAATCCATCTCCATGGATTACATGTTAGGCCTTCCTTCTACTAAGCATGGAAACGACTGTGTTTTCGTGGTCGTCGACAAATTCTTAAAGATGGCCATTATGGCGGCCTGCAAGAAGAATATCATAGTAGAAGCCACTGCTAAACTCTTCTTTGAACGAGTGTGGGTGCACTTTAGGATCCCACAGTCTATCATATCAGATCACGAAAACAGGTTCCTCAACACATTTTGGTCCAGCCTCTGGTCAATGTTGGACACCAAGCTCACCAAGTCCACAACTTTCCATCCCCAAACTGATGGCCAGACATAGGTCGTCAACAGGATGATTGTACACATTCTGCGCATGTACAATTCAAAAGAATCCACACACATGGGATGAGAGCCTTCCCTATGTACAACATAGTTATAACCGGGCTCTCCACAGCTCAACCGACCATAGCCCCTTTCAGGTGGGCTTGGGATTCCAGCCACTATGTCCCATTGACGTAGCCATGCTATTTGCAGCTACTCAGGCCGATTCGGCTCATGTCCATTCTGAAGCTGATAAAGCAAACAACTTCATCGAGCACATTTAGCACATCCGCCAATAGGTTCATGACATATTGGACAGAGCCAATGCTAAGTACAAGCAACGACATGATCAACATCGAGTGCCACACAACTTCCAGGTGGGTGAAAAAGTGTGGCTACATTTGCAGAAGGAGCGCCTCACTGGACCCCACCACAAGATTCGACCGCTCCGATATGGGCCGTACACCATCACCAAGGCTGTAGGGAAAAATGCCTTCTATCTCAGTATTCAACCATTCCTTGGTCTCCACCCAGTATTCAATGTAGACCGCCTTCGTCCCTACTTCCCACCTCTATTGGACACCTCTGACATTGCAGAAGAACTCACACCAAAAGAGTTAAACCCAGAATGCATTGAACATGCCACCACAGACTGTATCATGGACATTAAAATCAAGAACACTCACCGACAGAAGATCCAATTGTATCGGGTTGTCAAAGATGGCCAACTCCTGCACCAAGGCAAGTGGTTTACCAGGGACCAAGTTCAACAGAATTTTCCTCATCTCATGGAGGAACTCAATGCAATGGGGACCATTGCTTCCTAAGGGGGGAGGAATGATCCAGGTGGATATTGGTGGCCACCTGCCTATTCCACTTGGGGCTCCACCATTGTCTCTTTCAGTTTTTTCACAACTTACTATTTTTAGCAGTTTTTCGGGTCCTGAACTTCTGGATCCATTTTGAAGCCCCAAACAGAGATAGTATGCCAAAATTACGTCCTCGGGAAGTTGAAACACCAATTTACCCAAACGGGGCCCATAGTTTTGGCGCTTCATCTCCTAGGGTTAGGTTTTTGGACGTTTAGAGTTCTCCATTGTTTCTCCATAATAAATAGGCCCTCAAGCCTCATTGTAACACAATTCAGAGGTCTTCAGTCGCCACATATCTTCTCAGAGATTCGCTACTAGCACCCTAGATATTTTATTTCCATCATGTTTGTAGGCATATTTCCGTGATTTTATATTAATGAAATGAAGCCTTATTTTCGCTGTATTTTTATGTTTATGGTTATTTCTGTATTCTATTGTGTTCCTACATAAATCCGGATCACATGTAAATCAGGCTTTTACAACAGTCAAACAGAAACATGGTTTTAAACTGTATAAGGAGGAAGTCTACCCTACCTATTCCTTAACATTGTTACACCTCAACCATCTCATTGCATGAGGACATGCAATAAGGTAAGCTAGGGAGTGTGTTGGGCCACGAAAAAGGTACATTTTACTCTCATAATTAACTTGATTTATTACTAACTTTCATGTGTTTACCTTCACTTTGGGAGTAAATCTGGAAGAATTAATTGTAAACAAAGGGTAAAACTAATTATCAATAAATTATGTAATTATGGAAAAAAACGCTAAATTTTGTTGTTTTTATGTGCAGGAAATCTAAATTGATTAACCGTTGTTCAAACGTTTGAAAAAAAACAACCAAGAAAAGGAAAAATATATCGTATCTGTTTATACAGACCAACGAAAAATGAGGAGGACCTCACTTATTCTATAACACAAACTGTTAGATAGCTGTGAACTCCTAAGGATCTCTTGATCTTGAGGATTCACCATTATCCATTATGTTTTTCTGTATTTTATCTACATTTCTTCAGAACAAAAGCTTTCGTGCTCAACGATGTTGTACCCTGAATGTTAAATTTAATGAAAGAGATATTGGTTTTTCCATAATCGTATTTTGAATATCATCTGGCAGAGACTTCTGGAGGCTCTAGGCCCAGTCACTAGGAGCTCTACTGCTACCTTGTGTCATATTGTTATTTTCATATTTTGCAACTAATAATTCATGTGTTTTATAGAAGTTGTAATTGATTTGAATTTTATCAACATAGAGTGGTTTGCATCCTATCAATTTAAAGTCTTAATTTCTTTCATTTTATTCATGAATGTTACTTCTCACATTTACTAGAGTTATTTGAATAATTCGATTGCTGTTCATATTGAATGATCTTGTTGGTTGATCAGTCATTGAGAATTTCAATTGCAGAACGTGACTGTGTTACTTGTTGTTCAGTTACTGCAGTATTCCCTGCCTGATTAAATAGATTGCTGTAGATGTTAAGTAATTCTGGTTAATTGTGAATTCCTTTAAGTTTTGCATTTCAATTTTCTTTCATAGAACATATTAGATGTAAGTGAGTTAATGAATTGAGTTATTTAATGATTTCTTTCAGAATTTCTTTGATTGAACTTCAAGAATTAGATTTTACTTCTGCAACGATTTTGATTTTTTAACCTCTAGTTTCACTTGCATAAACTGTGTTGAACACTCTTGAAATAAATACTTACCCTGGGTTGATGATTAATGTAGGCATTAGGATTGTTTTTAAATAGACATCTTAGTGAACCAACAAGTGTAAGAGAGTTTAATGAAGGGATTTTGGGAGGTATTTCGTAATATATATCGACATTTTTACATACATACAAATTATATCATTATATCATAAGTTTACTTATTGAAGGGCCATAAAATTTATACTTAGTGAGAGTAATGAGATGCTCTTAAAATGATTGTGATCCGAATGGAAAATGGCATCCACCCATGGTGTTCATCCACCCATGTTATCCATCCACCCATGGAATTTACCCATGGTATTGTAAGTGGTATCTGCCCATGGTATTGACCGATGGTATCTACCCATAATATTGTAACTCAAAAAAATGCTATAAATAACAAGCCTCACTTTGTAAAAGGATAGATTTTCCACCACAATGTAGTTTCTACAATTATTATCTGTTTTAATAAAACAAATTTATTTGTGGTTTTATTTGCAGGGTGTTCTCTTTTTTTTTTTTTGCATTCTAATTTTGCAGATCTTGTTAGATCCATTTCAATATTTTAGATCTTGGGGGCCTCCCCCCAAGATCTGGATCAGTGGTATTAGAGCCAGGTTACGAATCCATGGGAATGAGGGTTTGAAGCATATTTCAGTTTCAAATTTTTGTAGCAATCTTCAGCAAACTCCATGATTTTTTTTGGGCGGCGAATTTGCAGATCAGATCTGAAACTTTTAGTGAAAATTTTACAAAAACAAAGACAAAATCTGGATTCCTTGTGAAAAAATACCCAAATTAAAAAAAAAATCGGCCGAATTGAAGTTCTGATGAAGGAGATATCGCTCATTCAAAATCAACAATGTTGCAACAATTTTTCTGACGACAATTCATGGACGACGAATCTCCTGTCATTTATTGTAGTTTTAAGAACAACATTTCAGATAAATGGTTACAACTCTAAGCTCCTCTTGAGAAATCACCCGATTTCAAAAAAAAAATCGGTCGAATCGGAGTTCGGACGAGGGAGTTATTGCTGATTTAAAATCAGCTATTTTTTCAGAAATTTTGTCACAGCGGGATAATTCCTGCGCGAATCTGAGAATCTAGAGTCTCCAGATAGCGATTTCAAACACATGAGAAGATGAAGAACGATCATTTCATTTCCAAAAACAGGTTATATAAATATTCCGAGTTATATTGACCGAGTTATGCTCATTTTAAATCTGGAGCAGCATTTGGAGCGGGTTCCCTTTGGAGACGTGCCCTCCCACCCCGCTTTAGTAGGCACCTGCTTCACATTCATCAGTGTCAACATAGCAGTGTTCGGCTTGGGTTATTTGGAGATGTGCCCTCCCATCTCAAGCTATGTAGGCACCTGCTACTTCATCAACAATCAACATCATGGTTATAGGTCAACCACACAAAATCCTTTTCCTCGAAGTCCATTTGCTAGGCCACACACTATTAGTCACATAGTTGGTCACAAGCATTACAGGGTATCTCTATCCTCGGATCTTCGTTTGTCATGGTTTTGGTTCATCCACAAACCCACACTTCATTGAAGTCCATTTGCTAGACCACACACTGTCAATATCACAGTTGGTCACAAGCATTATAGGATATCTCTATCCTTGGATCTTCGTTCATCATGGTTATGAGTTAACTACAAAAAAATCTTCTCTTCGGTGGCTCTTCATATTCAACAAAGGTTTCTCAGGAGGGAACTTCACACAATGGGGACCATTGCTTCTTAAGGAGGGAGGAATGATCCGAATGGAAAATGGCATCCACCCATGGTGTTCATCCACCCATGTTATCCATCCACCCATGGAATTTACCCATGGTATTGTAAATGGAATCGACCCATGGTATTTATTTGCCTATGGTATTGTAAGTGACATCTATCCATGATATTCATTCACCCATGGTATGTATCTACCCATGGTATTCATCTACACATGGAATTTATCCATGGTATTGTAAGTGGTATCTACCCATAGTATTGTAACTCAAAAAAAGGCTATAAATAACAAGCCTCACTTTGTAAAAGGACAAATTGTCTACCAATGTAGCTTCTACAATTATTCTTTGTTTTAATAAAACAAATTTCTTTGTGGTTTTATTTGTAGGGTGTTCTCTTTTTTTTTTGCATTCTAATTTTGTAGATCTTGTGAGATCCATTTCAATTTTTTAAATCTTGGGGACCTCCCCCCACTATCTAGATCAGATTGTGTATGTACATAAATGACATTTAAAAAATGAAACCAAATCAACTAAAACTGCAATCTATCAAATACTAACAGGAATAAAATATAATTACTTATAAAAACTTTAATCATTTAATTTCATGTTATTATTATTTTTATATTAAATAATTAAAAAAATTACACCTCAAGATATTTAATCACTCATATTTCATTGGATTTTTTTGGATAAAAAATAACAAGATTCTTTACCAACATACATACATACATACATATATATATATATATATATATATATATATATATATATATATATATATATATATATATATGAAATTTCCACATATATATTTATAACCCAATATGAAATATGAAAAAAATATATATATACATAACAATTTTTGAAATTAAACCTAAATATATTATTTACTAAAAATCAAATTTTATAAAATATAAATATTTTTAATATTTAATATAAAAAATAAATACACGGGGCATAAAATGGACGGTGACAAGGTCTTTTGTTAAGACATATGTGGTGAAAAGGTCACTCCAGTGCCAAAAAACCAACCATGCCAAGCGTTGGTGTGGCCAGGGCCAGGTGCAATCCCTCTGTTATTTTGAATACTTAAATGGCACTAGCTTGGGGCTACTCAAGCCACATGTTAAAACTCACATTACTTAACAAACACAAAAAAATTAATACCTAAATTGAGCAACTCAAAATATTATAATGTTTTTTTATAAATGTAGTTCTTTCATCAATAAAGAAAGCTTGGTGGCCATTTTTATTAATTTGAGAAAGAAACAATTCCTTCATTAGGGCACAGATAAAAATTTCCTTGCAGATTTACTTTTATATTCAAAATGAGTAAAACATTATAAAATAAATTCACTGTGGCCCTTGCATTCCAGCGATTATCATTTCAATTTTACATAGCCATTGATTAACTGGCTCACATTTTTTTAATTGCGTTAACAAAAGGAAAATCATTCTTTCTCCTATTGACACAATTTCGTGACAACTTACAACATGGAGACTCCAGATACTTAAAATAGAAGTGGGAGTAAAAAAAAGAGTGTCTCATTTTACCTGTAAAAATCGCATGTGAGCGTGATAGAAGGTGGTTCTTTATCTCATAAATCCTACATTTATCTTATCTACCATTTTTTTAGTATTTATTTATACTCACCATGCCACATTCCTAGTAGCTTCTCCAGCCATTCTAACCGAGATGTTTTGATTTGATTCCCAACTGCTAATATTTATTATTTTCTCTACATATTCTTTGATTTTGCCATTTGTGTAAAAGTTTGGAGAAATAAAACATCTATCAATTTTTTGTGCCAACGGGTTAGATTATGTAAAGATGTTGAATATGAAAAATCATATCTGTGGAGAAGACCACTTTTTTTAGAGGAAAAAAACAGAAACATTTCTTCATTATAAATGAGGAAATTTTTACATTTGTGTGGTTTGTTTCCATCGATCATATTTTCCTAGGGGTGGGCCTGAAAAACCAAAATCATACTCAAAATTCATTACAGAGAATCCCACTAAAATATGGGAGTTGTGTAGAAAGTATTCCAATAGATCATCATCTTAGTAAAAATATAAAAAGTATTGGACACCATATACGCCATGTAAGGACATAAAGGGGAAGGGGAAAAAAAAAACTAACTATCATATCTCAAAAAAACCATGTCCATAGATCTTTCATCAACAATATATTCAAATGACATAAGTCCAGGGGAAATAGACACACCATGTTTGTTGAGAGAATCTGCTTCAAGGTTTTGTTCCCAGTATACATGTTAGAAGGAGACATCAATTAAAGATTACTTTAAGTCTCAGATCTAGAGAATCCAATTGTAAAGGGAAGGGACCTCTAGTTCATTCTTACCCTGAACCCACTGATTCAAGTAAGATAATCCCTAGTGTTTGTGATGATGAGAAGGATATTCAAAAAAATTACAGAAGATGATGATGAGAATCCATGATCTCCATAGGGCACTAATTGAGATATTGGAAACCATAATGGTGGATTATGATCGTGTGCAGTTCAATTTTAATGGTTATTTCCAAGAGTTCTCTTGCCACTGAATTCCCATGAGGGGTAATGCAAAGGGAAACATTCCACCTCGCAAATTCTAGGATATTCTTTGATGGTTTGGAGAGAGTAAGAAATTCCAGCATATTCCTTGATGGTCCAGAGATAGATCAATTATTTGACCTATCTTGATCGTTAAATTCAAATATACTCATAGAATTTCCAATCTATGTAAGTTCAAGGCAATGGAAATATATTATAGGACGATTACTCTCAATTTCTTCTCTTTAGAGTTTCAAGTTGTGTTTGTCCTAAGGTCCATGAGGAACAATATGGGAGATAACAACTCCTATTAGCATCTTCTTTTTTCCCAAAATCTCTAGATATAATTTAAGTTCATTTATTTTTAAATGTGTTTGAGTACACGATGGATTCAACACCTTAAAAAAATTTACATTTTGATTTTTGATTATGTATATTTCTTTGCTTAAACTTGCAATTCCAACAAGTCTTTATCAAATTTATAGAAAAATTGTCTAGACTCATATAATTAAAAAGAACAAACATTTACGATTTAAACTAATAACCAACATTATTATTATTATTAATAAGCATCATCAACAATAGTGTTCTTGTTTTGATTAGTCTCCCAAGTACTTTGTGAATGATCTCACCTCTCCTCTAGTAGATAAACATAAGAAGAGTTTATCACAACTTTTTAGTGCCAAAGAAAAAGTTCAACATCTCTTGTAGCTGTTAAAAATGGAAGACAAAACTGAAACACTGAAACTAGCAGCTCACAGGTGAGCAAGCTGCACCTGGAGACTGCTTGGGCAGTACCACACACATTCATTAATCATGGAATCAAAATATATAGGTTTACATCAATTTAGTGAGATCAAAACTTTCTCCTAGAAAATAGAAACTAATCCTAATCTAGGACATGCACACAACTGTGAAACAGACTTTATCCAATATTACATAATTTATCCATTATTTTCAACTCCCCCCCTTAATGGAGAAAGGGTTAATTTTCACACCTAACATATCCCTAAACAATTCAAATTTAATCTTCCCAAGGGGCTTAGTGAAGATATTGCTGCATTTTTAGAGGTGTTACAATATTCAATAAAAATTTCTTTAGATTGAACCTTTTCTCTAACAAAGTGAAACTGAGTATTAATATGTTTTGTGTTTTTATGAAAAACAGGGTTATTTTCCAAATTGATTGAACTTTGGTTGTCACATTTAATCACTGTAGCATATTTTTTTTCTTCTCCTGCATCGTGGAGAAGTCTCCTAAACCAAATTGCTTCAGAAGTGGCTGCACATACAACTTGATACTCTGCTTCTACTGAAGATAATGATACAATACTATGCTTCTTACTGCTCCAAGAAATGACCCCAGAACCAATATTGAAAACATAACCTGTTATACATCTTCTATCATCCAAATTTCCAACCGAGTTTGAATCTGAATAACCTGTCAATTTAACATCAAAATAATCGGTATATTTAATGCCAAAATTGATGGTTCCTTGAATATACCTTAGGGCACCTTTTGCTTCCACCCATTGATTCTTAAGAGGTTTTGACATAAGATGACTTAACACATTGACTGAAAATGCTAAGTCAGGTCTAGTTGCAGTCAAATAAATCATACTTCCAACTAGCTATCTGTACAGTGTAGCATCCACCTCTTTAGAAGCATCATCATTATGAAGTTTAACATTCTGTTGTATAGGTATTGAGGAAGATTTACACTGATCCATTATGAATTTCTTCAATAATCCCCTGACATACTTTCCTTGAGTGAGAAAAGTCTGGCTAGAATCCCTCCAGACTTCAAGACCCAAACAATAATGTAGTTCTCCAAGGTCCTTCATTTAAAAAATGTGTGACATCTTCACTTTGATTTCTTTAACCAATTCATTAGCATTTCCAGTAACAAGTAGATCATCAACATATAAATAAATAAACACAATCTACCCATTTGAATCAAATTTGGTATACATATTTGGGTCATTTTTACTTCTCTTATAACCATGTTGCAAGAAGAAAGTGTCTAATTTTTCATACCAGGATCTGGGTGCCTGTTTAAATCCATACAATGTCTTCTTTAATTTTCAGACCAAATGTTCCTGCCCCTATTTAATAAACCCTTTAGGTTGTGTTAAATATACCTCTTTCTTCAATTTTTTTGGTTTAAAAAATCAGATTTCACATCTAGATAGTGTAAAATCCAATGATGATTTTTAGCTAAATATATTAACATTCTAATAGTATTTAACTTAGCTACAGGAGAAAATGTCTCCTCATAATCAATCCCTTCTTTCTGTGAGTATCCTTTGGCCACCGACCTAGCTGTATATTTTTCTACGCTACCATAACTTTGAACTTAGGTTTATATAAGCATTTACAACCTATGGGCTCTTTTCCTTTTGGTAGTTCAATTAATTCTTAGTTTTTTTTTTAATTATTACTCATACACTTCTTTCATAGCTGACCTCCATTCATCATACTGATTTGCTTCATTATAATTCATGGGCTCAACAACATTTAAAATACTAGTCATAAGAGCATAATATTTATATCTTGCTAGTAAGTGAGTATGCCTACTTGATCTCCTTGGTAGCAAACTTGCCTCAAATCTGTCTTGCTCACTCCTGAATGGACTTGGATTGTTAACTGTACCCGTATCACTAGATTTTTCTTTTTGCTGCTACTGCTGCTGTGCATGGTTGTATTTGGCTTCATAATTACTATCATCAATCAGTAAAGGCATGTGCCACTCCTCATATCTTTTGGCTCTGTTCCATTTTTCAAACTGTTCTTGGAATATAACATCTCTACTCGCAAATACCTTGTGAGTAGATGGAATAAACAATTTGTATGCTATGAACTCAGAACAATACCCTACAAATATGCATTTTATGGTTTTAGCATCCAATTTCTTCCTATCCTCCTTAGGAATATGTGAAAAATATTTCGAACCAAATACTCTTAAATGACTGACTATAGGCTTAAAACCACATAAAGCCTCGAATGGAGTCTTGATATCAAGAATATTAGTTAGACTTCTATTCTTTAAATAAATTGCAGTATTAATAGCTTCTTCCCTAAAGCCATTAGATAGGTTCTTACCTTTCAACATGCTGCGTGCACACTCCACCAGAGTTCTATTCTTCCTCTCTCCAACCCCGTTCTATTATGGGTACTGTAAATTTTTGAATTATTCCATGATCCCTGTAATATTTGATGAAGTTTACAAGCTTCTATTCTCCCCTTTGATATAATCAAATAATTTTGATGACCTTCCCTGTCTGCTTTTCAACCATACTTCTGAATTCTTTAAAATATTCAAAAGTATAACTTTTCTTTTTGATAAAATACACTTGAGTATATTTTGTGCAATCATAAACAAATAATAGGAAATAATAAGCTCCTCCTGAAGAACGTTTTTGCATCGGTCCACATATATCAGTGTCCACAAGTTTGAGTATATCTCTCTTTCTCCTATTTAAATTTGAGGGAAATTCATCCCTATGATTTTTTCCAAGTGCACATCCTTCACAATAAACATGTGAATTTATTAAAATAGTAAGTCCATTAACCATACCTTGTTTATGTAGCAGCAATAAGTCATGAAGATTGATGTGTCCAAATCTTTAATGCCAAAGATTCTCCGATGTCATAGTTTTTGAAGTTAAACATTGATGTGGCACACTTGTAACATTCAACTTTTACATGCCTCCAACTCATATTCCAGATGCCACGAGCTTATGATTATCCAACAAATACTTTATGACATAATAGGTTTTGAAAAAATCTACCTTCAAGTTCTGATCTACAATCATGGAGACATAGATCAAATTATTTTTAATACTTGATACATACATGGCATTCTGTATGCGCCTAATATTACCATTAGGCAATATCACATGAATATTTCCATACCTTTTAATATGGTATGCTCTGTCATCAATAAGGTATATATTATCACCACTGGTGGTGTCTTTAAAACTTTCAAACCAATTATTATTACCTGTCATATGAGTGGATGCTCCAGAATCCACAAACCAAGTTTCAACCTTATTATAGAAAGCAGAATGAGACACAAACAATTTGAAGTCATGATTCTGATTTTCATCAGCAAAGTGCCCTGTATGCTTCTTATGTCTTTGTCAGGCTTCATCACTCCTCTTTTTATAACAATTTCTAGCAATGTGACCAGTTTTACCACATTAAAAACACTTGATTCCTGAATCATTTCTAGTTGATGACATACCTTGGAATGGATTATTCTGGGGTGTACCACCGCCTTTCTGTCCTGCTCCTTGTTTCTATTTGAAAGGATTTTTCTTCGCCATCAATGTGAGGTCCGTATTCTAAGGCTTAAGATTCAAACACTTATCTTCTTCTTGCATCAATATACCTGTCAATTTTTCAAAGGTGAAAGCTTTCTCCCTCGTTGTCAGCCCTATAACAAATGTAACATAATCATCATTCATACCATTTAAGGTAATCATGACACGAACAATGTTAGAAATTTTCTCCCCTATTTTGTCCAACTTATCTCTCAACTCTTTGATCTAAGAGATGAATGCATCAATGAATTCATTTCCCTCCATTCTGATGGAGAGAATCTTACTCTTCAAAAACAATACTCGATTTGTATTCTTTGTTTCATACAGATCCTTGAGAGTCACCCACATATCATTGCCAGTTTTTCACTCTCTTATGTGAGGGATGATGCTGAATTTCACTGTGTTGTAGGGAAAACCCAACACCCCCCATTACTTCAAATAATTGGGACCGTTACCATTAATTTTTGGCTAAGCATATTTTATGATTTTCATTTAAGTTAATTTTCTTAAAATTTTGTCATTTTTTAAATTTTTATCGGATTTCTATTTTGATTGTTTCATTGAATCCGATTTTTCACAAGCTTTCCAACGATAATTGTTTCTCTTCATTTGGTCAACCGGTTTGTAAATGGCACTCCTTTGAAGTTTGATCATTTTCTCGCCAAGGTTAAAAAAATGTATTGTGTATAATATTTCAATTTTTGCAGTTAAAATAGTAATTCATTGTGAATATTAAATCTTAGTTAATTTTTACTATTTATTTTATTTTTCACTAACGGTCCTACAAAATGACCACGCTAAATTGTACAACATATAAAAACACGTTTCAAGATCTTGGTAATTTACTCAAATTTATTATTTTAAAATAAATTGCGAAGTCTATAATCTCAAAATTAAAAAATGACTATAGTCCAATTTGTAAGATTGTTAATCCCACATAGACACCATTTCTTATCACATCCTTGCTTCCAAAAAATGTGATCAAAATATTTTTGAACATAAAGTTTTGGTTCATCTTCTTATACCTCCCTATTCATCTCCCTTACCTCACCCTCACGTCACCTTATCCCTCCTTTGAGTTCCCTTATACCTCCATAACCGTCCACTCCTTATAACTTCGTTAATATTCCTCTCTCCTCCATAACACCTCACGAATATGGTTTTGTTTTTAAAATTTAAAGTTTTAAAAATATACTAAATATTATATTTTTATTCTAATTATTATATTATAGTTATAATATTTTATTATAATTTTCATAAAATGAAATTATAATATTAATATAATATATTTATATTTTAAATAACTTTTAAATCATTTATTTTTATTAATTAATTTTTGTGTGTAATAAATTAATATTAATAACACTATTATAATTAGATTAGCGTTAATTAAATAATAATATAATCTATTTTAGGATTTAATTTAATTAAATTTTTTTGATTTTTAGAGTAAGCAACAAAATTTCTAGAATTATGACAGTTTTAACTTATTAGTTTTGGAGGCTCATAGATTGAGTTTTATTTGGCCAAATGAGGCTCAGGACGACTCGTTAGATAGATACAATTATGGAGAACTTTTATAAAGTAGTTTAATTTCTAGATTGGATCATTTATTGGGTCTAAAATTCAGCAAAATATCAAGATCTAAATTTTTAAATAAAATTAATTTTCTAAGTTTTATTTTCTGCATTTTCATTTGCCCACAACTTCTTCTAAGTGTAGATGAATTTGTCAATGATATTCTTGACCAATTAAATAGTCACAAGCATCATTGTAAAACTCATATTTATTTTATTTTAATTATGTAATTAAATTTTGATTGGATTTGTTTTAATTCCAAATTTAGCATTTTGATTTCAATTTGCATTTTAATTAAATTATTGATTGGTTTTTGTAGAGAAACAGTATTAAGAGATGAGAGGAAGAAGATCTCAATTAATGAGAATGCTACAACAATTGAAGAATATGATTTTAAACCAATGAAAATTGGAATTCTTGAAGACACTATTGTATAGATGATTTAGAGTTGTAAGGTAGAAGAGAGAAAACTCAGATCTAGGGATTGAGGATTTTTTCTTTGCATGCTGAATTATGTATGGAGAATGAGGCTTATACTATTGCAGCTCTAGTTTTAAAAGCATAAGTTCAAGCATTGTAAATGACTGGTTGAGACTATAGGCAAAGAAATGGATTCAATAAATTTGTATTTCTAATACTATTGTTTTAAATACTAGTTTCATTTTATAATCACAGGAATGTGTAATTTTATTCATATTTGTGCACTATTTTCGATATGAGTAATGTGACTTAATTATATGCTATTATTTATCTCTTCTCTTATGGGTTAAATTCTGATTTATGAGTAACTATTTACTCATAAATCTGTCTTATAATATTGGTTTAACAGACAATGATATGTTGTGAACTATTTCCTCATATTATTGTTTAACTATTTGAATTTTTGATTTAACAATCAATATCATTTTTGTGAACGACTTCCTAAATGTTATTGGTTGATTATCTTAGTTAAGAGGTTTTTGAATATGATGTGTTTCAGTATTCATAATGTCAGTTAATTGAACTACTTCATTGAATTTATATTCATTATAAGCTAGACATATTTAAATCGTAATCATTTAAATTTCGCTCTTGGTTGGGTTAGATTTATATCTGCCTAATTGATATAGGATTAGGATAATTTTCTTTTTGCTTGCTTTTTAGAATAATTTTTCATTTAGATTTAATTCTACATTACTAAAAAACCTCTTCCCAAATAGGAAAACTTTAGTTGTGGCTTGGATGAGCCCCAAGTTAGCTTAAGGATCACTTTCTTGCCTGATCAACAAGAGGGATGATCTGATGTCTCTTCTCCATTGGTAGACAACAATTATATTTTAATCCATTGGATATTGAGAGAAGGTAACTGGACCTAGTTAAACCAGTCGGAACCACAATTCTAAATGGAAAAGGAACTGCTTTAAGGTCCGGACCGGGTGGTCATCCCCCATGTTGTTGCAACGAATTTGGAGTTGTTTTATTCTAAAATTTCAATTTTATCACAATGGCTCCTCTAAAACTTCCAATTTGGAGTTGCATTTCTAGACGTGCATCTTCCAATACTCCACTAGAAATAGGAAGACTCTTGTCTCAGGTAAATTTTAATGGTAAGACGAATTCTTATGCTTTTGAACATGTCTTTCAATTTATTCAAAATTTTACAAATTCAGATTCTCAAGAAATTGATGAAGGTATTTTATGTAGGATTTTTACTCTTACATTCTTGGCAAAAGCCAAAGCTAGTGTCAATCACTTCTAGTTGCCTCAATTCACAGTTGGGATTAATTTATTACAATCTTCCTTTGTAAATTTGATGGGTACGACTATGAAAAAGTATGTAACGAAATTTAAGATCTACGAATGTTTGAAAGTGAGTCTTTAATTGATTTTATCATTAGATTTTATTTAAATTGTTTAAAATTTAAAATTGAAGACAAACCTTTGAAATATGAATTATTAGATTGTTTTGGGCATATTTTCTCTCTTCCTCCCATTCATAATCCATGTAAAATTATTGCAAGCTTTGCTCAATCTCCTTCTAATTTCATTAGCATTATTAAAAATTCCAATATGGAGGTGAAAACAAATGATGATGAAGTGACCTCTATTATGTATGATCAATTCCTTCATTTTGTGCAAACTTCCTACAACATAGATAATGATCAAGGTACGTCTTCACATGTCAATGAATCTCAATCACAAAGCTAGGAAAATTTCACAATTCAAATTCAAGAAGATATTAATAGCAATCTTGAAGAAGATACCGCTTTGAAATCTGAAAATCAGTGTGAGTTAGAACCAAAAAATCAGGGCATAATCTGGAAAGTACACACAACAATTAAAGTTTCCAATAATACCCAATCTTCTGTACAAATTTTTGAATTCTTTTACGATGAGAAAATTCCAAATTCAGGACAAAAAAGAAATATTCTTCAAGAAAGCACAATTAACCAAGTAAATTATCTTAAATATGAAATTTGCAATGAAGATAATGCATAAGAGTTCTCAAATAAAGACATTTTCAAATGCATTGTTTCAGATTCATATTTTTCCCTTTTTCTTGATAATTTTTCTAATAGAAATTTATCCTCTCTTCACTTCAAAGATATTTCAGAAAAAGAGAGGCTGATCTAAGTGAATTGCTGATTAGTTTTTATCAAGATAGAAAATTAATTATTGATTATTCTTATGGCATTAATGAACATGAGATTAATATTCCTCCTCTTTTTGATACATTGAATGAGATCGAAAAAAATTATAAATAATGTCGTCAGGTCTGTTGGTTCTCTGTAATTTTAGCAGATTGGAAAGACTAAAGCTGCAGAGACAACATTATGAACCACTTTGGGATTCTAGGATCTAGCCCTCCTGAATCCAGAGAGGGATCTCTCTATAAGTGCAAAGATTGATTTATCTTTAAGGCTTTTGGTATGATATTAGGCTAGTTATTAAGAACAAGGGTTTTTTGTTTGTTTGGATGGTTGAGCATGATTTTTAATTGAGTGGAAATTCCTAAAAATGAAAGAGTTTCAAAGGGGTGAAGGTGTGAATAATCAGAAGAAGATTCAACTGATAGGATAGATATGAAACAACACTTAGTCCGTTGGGCTATGGAGTCATAAAATGGTTTAATTGTGCAACAATTTCAAGAGTGGTCCAAGGGGCAAGTCATCTATATCAAAAGATCCTTTAGATTAAATGATGGAATGGAACATTAAAAGTGTTGAGAGGGTGGAAAAAGTCAATAATTTCAACAAGGATTTATCAGCTTTCCATACAAGAAAAGCTTTTTTAAGAAACTGTTTGAAACCAACCAAAGGATAGGGCTAACCATAAAATTCTTTGGACAAGCTTGTATTAAAGCTAACTTATCAGACAAACAATCTAGTAATCCCCATGACTACTTTCAGAAAGGATGAAAACAGATAAGAAAACGAAGTGCAGCTTAAGATCAAGCAAGATACATTAAAATCAAAGCCTGCTTTCAGCATACTCTTAGGGAAATCTTCAAAACAACCTTTGGAGAAAGAAACTAGAAGACAGGGCAAACCATAAAATTTTCTAGTCTAACTCTACTTAGCATGTATTGAAAGTATCATTCAAGAACTTCCTTTCAAGTTTTTCACATCAAGATATGGACTAACCAAGATTCCTTGATAATGTTTACACTTAACTTAAGTCATTCTTAATACACAATTGGAGGAAAACATAAAGATAAATCTTATCAGTGAGAGTAGGGTACTTTTGACAGTAAATCCTAGCTCTATATTTGCTGTTCTTTATCAGAGAATAAGTGAACAAAATGGCATACATGAAAGGAAAACACTAACAGTAAGAGGTACTTCACCAATGATATAGACCAGGATCCCAAGAATTATCTTATATATTGATGTCAATCCGGATACATACTTCAAGTCCAATGTTTCAGTACACCAATCATCTTCTCTTCTCAGCCTAACTTCTTTGATCACAAAAAGAGCTTCAAGAGCTTCTGAAAACTATTTACATGTAGAAAGTTTCGAGCAACAAGTATTACATCAAAGTCGAGCAACCAACCTGTATCTCATCTTCTTCAGAAGTATTTATAGAAGAAAAGAGGAGGTGGGATAAAATAAAAGATCTCTAGTTCAATTAATACAAGTTAATGCTTCTTGGCCTTTGAGGGGATCAACAGAGAAGGTTTCTGATATTTCTCTGCATTAATTGGTTTTTCATTAAGTTTTAGACTACATGGGTAATTTTTGTTGACTTTGCAAACTTTTTAAGTAGGTTGGCAATAACTCTGGCTGTCTTTAGGAAAAATATCACTGACTGAGCAATAACTATGCCTTCTGTGATTCCTTCGAGGCTGCAGGTGGCTTTTGGTAGCTGGAGAGGATTCAATTAGCCTCTGATGTGGCAGTGGAGGCTTCTTGGACTGGTAGATCTCATTGTTTTTCCCTAAAACACTATTAATTTGCTTTTGATCTATGTTTTAGGCCTTATTAGGTTTAATATTTGTCTTCAGGTCTTCATACAGTCTTTAACTTTGTGGATTAGGCCTTTGACAGTTGAATTTATGCCTTAATCCCTCAAAACCGTGCTAAAACCTTTAATTCTTCATCTCTGCTTTGATTTTATGCTATAAAACTGATACTCTTTGTCTGATTAAGGTTTATTGTGTTTTGTTGTTGTGCAGGCACGCAGAGGGTGTTATAACGTCACCAATGTTCATGGGATATGGGTAAAATCATGATGTGAACCCTTGTAAATTCCTTCTCTTCACGAATAAAGGCCTAGGGGATCGTCATCCCCAGCCTTATTTTCCTTTTAAAACTGTACAAAAAACTTTAAAAACCTGTTCCAAACGAACAAAAATTAAGAAAAACCAGGAAGAATAGGTTCAAAGGCTGCTTTGGAAATCTCGGGTGCGAGATTTAATCGTGGTCGTTGGATGAAAACAACCAACGGTCCAGATCAAACGATGAGTTCAATTGGGAAGTCAAATGGTGAATGGTGGTAGGATTAAGTCCGGGCTGTTCGATCAAAAGGATGTACGATGGAGATGAAGCGATGAAGTTTTTCGGAGAATAGATGAGGGCAAAAGACTTGGGGTTATAATGCAATGTAGACCGTCCAATTAGAGAAATCGACAACTAGGATTTAAAACCAAAGAGTTAATGTTGCAGAGATAAGTGGTAAGGCAGAAAACCAGAGTGGTTTTCACGCAGCTCTGAGGCGGTTTTGAAATTTCTCCAAAAAAACGCGATATGGGTCTGCGCTCGACACGTGGATTTTGAAAACCACTTTTATCGCGTAAAAGTTGCGCATTATGAGAAGGGTTCAAAAATTACGCGAGATTGATTTTGGGCTGTTGGATTGGAGGATCTAGATCCAACGGAGCAAGTAGAGCGCGATGGATGAAAAGTTGCGAGGTAGAGAGGATGTGGGGCCCATGGTGGAGAAAGGTGTAATTACATGAAAACCCAGGTAAAGACTGAATATGCGCAAAAATATGGTTTTCAATGTTAAAATGAAAAACTTTACAGATGGACAAATACATAGGAAAATAGGTGAAAATGATAGGAAAAGGGGGCATTGGTGGTGGGACCAGGAGTATGGGGGAGAATATTAGCGGGTGAAATGAGGGCCGTTGGATCATGATATAGATCAACAATGGAGATTTGAAAAGGGGTCGATGATGAAGGGCTTTATGAATCAGAGCGCGATATGATCTCAGCCGTCGTCGATGGCTGAGATTAAATTGGGAATCGAAAGTCGAAGGAAACAAGGCAAGGGGCTAAGTCTTTTCTTTTTGCCGATGCGATAGAGCGATGCGACGTGGGCCGTCCGATCTGAAGAGAGATCGATGGTGGAGATTAAATCGGAGGTCGGAACAGTGGAGGTTTATGTGATATAAGGGCGGGATGCGATGCAACACTGGCCGTTGGATCTGGCGGGATGAACGGTCAGGATTAAATCGCATTGGAGAAAAGGAAAGAGAAAAAAGCGTCGGGGTCTTTTGATTTTGCGATGCGCGATTGAGCGCTGACCGTTGGATTGATTTCAGAGATCAATGGTGGAGATTCAATCGGCAGGCAAGATGGTAAAGGGTTTATGACAAAGCACGATTAAATCTGAGCTGTTGGTTCCTATGGATTCAACGGCCGAGATTTAATCGCAGGATCACAATCGGCGGAGGTCAAAGGAAAGTGCAAAGGGAAAATGCGATTACCGATTTGCGATGGAGCGAGGGCCGTTGATCGATATCAGAGATCAACGGTGGAGATTTAACGATGAAGGAAAAGTCGGAATGGCGGGTTTAGAGAAGGGAGCGATATGGACCGTTGGATCTGGGCGCAATAGAGAAGATCAACGGTGGAGAAACAATCGCGGGATCACATCGAAGGGGGGAAAATAACAAAGAAAACAGGGTAAAATAAATATTTCGATGCGATTTAAGATTTGTGATGCGATAAAAACTTCCGATGCGATAAGCGCTTAGCGCCTGGTCTCGGTGCTGGTTTTATGCGGAAAAGGGGCTTAAGGACTTAAAGATTTTTGAGGGTTTTTTAGGCCAAAATAGGGGTTTTTCAGAGGTTTTTGAGGGTTCCGATAGGGAAAATAAGAATTTTTAAACCAAATGAAAGGGGAAAAAATGGTTTAAAAGGGTGTATGGAATGATTTAGAGGTTAGATAAAGGGTTTTTTGAGGGATTTTTGTGGAGGGAAAAGGGATGAAAATGGAGTTTTTTTATGAATGAAAGGAGGGGTAAAAATGATGGAAAATAGGGTTTTAAGTAGTCTTCTCTTGGAAAATAGCAGATTTTTAGGATCATGAGGGAAACAACAATGAAGATTAACTCAAGGATTAGTTATCTTCATAAGACTTTAAGAACTAACAATTTGGCCATAAAATTGTTTCTTGAAGGCTTAAAAATGATTTAGCCACCATTTGGTATGAAAAATTTTCATAAGTGGCTAACAGTGGCTGCACGTGGAGATGGCACCTTCTTGAAGGTGTCAAGAACTTCAGACATGTCTTCTATGGAAGCTGATCAATGCCTCATCCATTGGGCTGCAACTTTCTTTACCTTTGCTGGTCTTCTTTTGATCTGACAGTGTTTGCAGCCATTAAAAACAATGGAATTATATCAAAACAAGCTTTCTACCTATCCAATCCTAATGATCTAACATTTTTTCTTCTTTTAGAGTGCATTTGGATTGGAAAACTCTTTTTACAAACATTTTATTATTTTGAGAAAACAAAAAAATAGTCTATTTCTACCCTTATTTCTCCATGAACTCAGATTAAGTAGTTGAGTTCATAAGCTTCTCTACCTAACTACACTCTGTCAGGATTAGACTGTCTGACAAAGTTTATTCTCTAAATTCTTAAAACAATAAATTTAAAAGAAAACAAGCCAGGATTGAATAGTCTAACGTGTTGCTGATCTATGGCATAAAAACAAGCTACACATAGGTTCTTATTTGCAGAAAATTAAAGAAAAATAGTGAAGGCTTAAGATCTGAAAATTAAAAAATTTCCTTCACTAACTTTTCAGCTATGTTTTGAATCTTCTTTGAGCTGCTTCTTCTTTCTCATATGGTTCAATTTTTGGGCACATTAGAACCAGTTTGCTTCTATCCTTTGGTTCAAGATTTGATCTAATTAGAGCCATTATTTCTTCTGAAATTCATAGGTTCAGATTTCGAGCTTGTTTGAACCATTTTTCTTCTATTCTAATCTACCTAACTGATAAGCCAAGATTGAGTTGTTTGGCAATTCTAATTCACTAACCTATCAGCAGTAAATTGAAAACTAATTAGTCATGATTAGGCTATATGACTAACTAGGAGTGTGTTTTTTAGGAGTGGCATTTGAGCTTGCACACTTTCAAATTTTTTTTCTCTTTTTTGGTATGGGGCTATACCTTTTTTGTTTTTACAATCTGCCCTCTTTTCTTTTCTATTGTTTTTATGTTTTTTCCATTTTCTAACTTTGAATGCAATGATGAGTATGATATTCACAATGAGAGAAAAAAAATAAAAAATAAAAAATAAAAAGGATTTCAAACTGATATGGTCAAGAAACATAATGTTTGAGCATTCTGCTATTGACAAGACCTCCAAAAAATTCAGTGCCATTCAATTCTTGCAAAAAATAAGCATTGTTACCAGCAGTAGAATGAATGAGATAAGGGCCAAGCCATAAGTTATCAAATTTCCCATGCTTTCCGTTATCTTCTCTCTTTGAATCCCACTTTAAAACTTTGTCACCGATGCTGAAATCACTGGCCTTGGTTCTTTTATCAAACAGCTTCATGATGCTTTCTTGCTTTTATAATTCTCTGTTGTAGACTTCCTCTCTGATTTGTTGAAGATGTATAGTCTGATTAATTCTTCTGATCATGTCATTGTCTTCAGATTGTACTTCTTGGATCAGCTTCACGACTGGCACTCCTAGGCTGGTTGGAAAAATTGCATCTGCTCCATAAAAAAGCTGGTAGGGTGACATTCCATTTGATTTTTTAAGTGTTAATCTGTCAGCCCATAGTGCATGTACTAGCTTTGTGTGCCAAGATTTCTTATTGTTCTCCAGCAACTTCTTGATTATGTTCACCAAAATTTTGTTTGAGGATTCTGCCAGCTCATTACCTTGAGGGTAATAAGCAGTAGAATGGGCCAATGTAATATGATATTTGTGACAAAATTCAACCATATTTTTGGATCCAAATGTAGCATCATTGTCAGTAATAATCTTCCTAGGACAGCCAAATCTAGATAGGATATGATTTTCAAGGAATTTTATGATGACAGAGTCATTGGCTTTCCTAGAAGGGATGGCTTCTATCCATTTGGTAAAGTAGTTTGTTGCAGTGAGAATCCATCTATGTTGGGCAAATGAGGGTGGATGGATTTCTCCTATGAAGTCTAGTCCCCACTGTTGAAAAGGAGCTTCAACAGTGATTGGACGCAAAGGTAAGGGAAGCAATTTTCTTTTGCCTTCAAAGAGTTGGCATTTGTGATAGGCAATAATCATTTTGTGGACATCTTGAAAGAGGGTGGGCCAAAAGTAACCAGCTCTAAAGATTTTATTGGCAGTTGTCTTCCAATAGAGGTGGCCTCCACATTCCCCTTCATGGAACTCATGCTTGATCTTATTTGCATTATTATCGGGCAAACATTAAACAATAATCCACTAGCATTTTTCCAATATAGACATTTATCTACAATGCAGTAATTTACAACTTTCAACTTTAAAAATCTTGCCTTTGTTTTAGACAAACCAGGAGGTGTATTCAAATTGAGCAAAACATACAAAATATCAGCATACCAAGATGAACTCAGAAAATGGTCTTCAACAATGGGAGTTGGCAATTCCTCCTGTTCATCTAATGCATCTATCATGTTAATATCAAGAGCTTCAAAATTAGACTCAACCATTAATCTTGCTAGTCCTTGGCCTTTTATGAGCTTAGTGGGCTTGATTTCTAAATCATATTCAAGTATCACAGCTATCCACTTTCCTCTCTTTCCATCTGGGTCCTATGTTAAAATATCTTTCACAACTGAATTTGGCACAAATGCAATTATGTGGGAGTGTAGAATGTAAACTCTGAAGTCTTTTAGGGCTTTGACTAAGGCAAAGGCTTGTTTTTCCATGGTATTGTACTTCAAAGGTGCATCTCTCAATGCCTTACTAAATAATGCAATTGGCTGCTCTTGTCCATTCAAGTTTTTCTGTAGTAGGACAACAACTATAGTGTGTTCTGATGCAAATGAAAAAATGAAGAAATCCTTTGCAAAATCA
This sequence comes from Pinus albicaulis, assembly GCA_034641835.2. Classification (NCBI taxonomy): domain Eukaryota; kingdom Viridiplantae; phylum Streptophyta; class Pinopsida; order Pinales; family Pinaceae; genus Pinus; species Pinus albicaulis. The sequence goes on from CM076571.1 coordinate 45,747,588, forward strand.
GAATTTATGAGAACTGGTGTTTTGGTTAATGCTTGTTTTACCAGTTCAAATGATTTGTTTTCTTCTAAGGTCCACTTAACTCCTTCTTCCTTCTTCAGCATGTTTGTTATGTTTCTAAGGAGTTCAGCCAAGTTGGGTATGAACCTTCTCAAGAAATTAATCTTCCCAATGAAAGATCGAAGTTCCTTGATGTTTCTAGGATGGGTGATTTGCAATATACCCTCAATCCTCTTTGGGTCTATCTTTATTCCTTCTTCTGATATGATGTGCCCAAGAAGTTTACCTTCTTGGAGATCAAACATTGTTTTCTTTGGATTTAAAGATAACCCATATTTTTTGCATTTCTCAAAGACTTTTCTCAAGTGTTCTAGGTGTTCTTCATTTGTTTTGGAAAAAACAGTGATATCATCAAGGTAAATAATGATGAAGTAGCCTAATTCTTCCGAGAACGCAATATCCATGGCTCTCTGAAATGTAGCACCAGCATTCATTAAACCAAAGGGCATTTTCACATACATGAAAGTGCCCCAAGGTGTAGTAAAGGTTGTTTTTAGTTGATCATCAGGATGTACTAAAATTTGATTGTACCCTGAGAAGCCATCAAGCAAAGAAATTCTTTTAGAACCAACTACCTTTTGTAAAATGTGATCCATCTTGGGTAAAGGGTATTTTTCCTTCAATGAGGCTTTGTTTAAGTTCCTAAAGTCAATACAAAGCCTTATTTCTCCTGTTTTATTCCTAACTGACACTAGATTAGACACCCACTCTGAATATCTAATAGGGACAATAATTCCAGCTTCATACATTTTCTTGATTTCTTTCTCAACCAAAGGTAATTGAACATGGTTGATTCTGTGCAATTTTTGTTTAAAGGGCTTTTGGTTTTCTTTGAGGGGTATCTTGTGCTAAATTATTTTTGTGTCATAGGACTTTAGATCCTCATAACTCCATGAAAATACATCAAAAAATTCCTTAAACAGCTCTATGTATTTTAGTTTGATGTGAGCTGGAAAATTTTTAGACAATTTGATCATTTTTGGCTTTAGTTCACTGCCTACGTTACACTCTTCAACTTCATTTTCCAAAGGGTCCAGTTTTGGTTTCTTGGCAACATCATTGAAATCAAACAACTCTTCTAAGGGGACCAGTCCCTTTGGCAGACTTTGATTGTTAGATTGCAAAGTTTCTAAGTCTTCTTTTTCTAAATCTGCACTAATTTCTGTGGTATTTTCAAGTTTATTAGCTAACAAATTTATAACAGAAATATTTGGAGAGTTTTCTTCTTCATCAAGTAGATTTTCTTCAATGGAACAGTCATTGTCATACTCTGAATCTGAACTTGGTAGCTTAAATTCATTTATGGACTATAGGAAGTCTTCTATTTGTTTTTCTCCATCAAACACTTGCCAATATTTTTCATTATCAGGGACAGCTGGTGTAAATTTGATTTGAGTAGAGCATTTTTTAGTTTCATAAGGTGTTAAACATGTTCTAGCAGCAAAAACTAAACTATGGGCAAGGATATTTTGGTCTCTTGCGACAAAGATAAGTTGGGATTTCTCAAAAGTTCTTAGTAAATCCATGACATCATTTCTATAGGCTCTAAGTCTGGGGTGTTTGGCATTACATTTCCCATTCACATGCCTAACAATCAACTCTGAATCCCCATGAACTTTTATCCTTTTGGCTCCTAATTTCTTCAACAAGTGTAGGCCTAAAAGGAGGGATTCATACTCAGCCATGTTATTTGAACATTGAAAATTTAATCTGTAGGAATGACCTTCAGTATGATTGTTTTCAGTGTTATGAATCCAAATGCCTGCACCTGCATTGTTCTTAGTGCAAGACCCATCAAAATTCATACTCCAAAGAGGACTAGTTTTGGGTTCAGCAGTTTGATTACTATCCTCTTTATTTTGTGTGCTTTCAGCTTGTTCTTGACAGTCAGTATTGCTTTGAAATTTTTCCAGTTCCTCATGTTTTTCATTGTGTTGAGGACATTTTTCTTGGTTCTCAAAGTTAACAAGTAATGGATGACTATTTTGTAGCTCTAGACCTGCGATTAGTTTACAATGATTTTTTGTTTTGACACACTGTTTTGACCTTTTTGTCATGTCTCATTTATTTTCTATGTTTGCCACTACATTACAGTGAGGAGTGGCCACTAAATCAGTTAAGGTTTTTTTCTCATTAAATATTTCATGATTGAAGAGAATAAATGAGTCAAGGCCTGTTGTTGTATGTATTAATCCGTCTTGCAGACAAGACCGATCTCCCTAGTACTAAAAGTATCTAGCAACAAATAGCCAAATAAACTAATCTTTCTCTAAGCATATATGATCCATGAAAAGCTCTATTGAGGTGTTAAGGACTTACCGTTTGTCCAGTGCTTGTTTGAAGTCGTTGTTGTCCCTCGCGCGCTTGAAGGAGTTTTCCTTGTAAACCTGCAGTAAAAAACAAGAAAAATATTACATAGCACCTGTATAGAAATCATCATAAACCATGCTTATCATAGTGATAAAGGAATCTATGAAATAAACCATTGATTGAAAGCTTATTGAGAAAAATGAGTATATTTGTATTAATTTGAAAAGAAGAAAATCCTTACAACTTGAGCCTTGATGTTGCACAGGACTTTCCGGGGTCCGAAGAAGGAATCTCCTTTACTTTGATAAGCTCTGCACTCCTCCAACCAAGATGAATAGAGGTATGTAATCTCTCCTCACAAAATTCTTAATCAACTGAGTCTAAATCTCAACAGCACTTAACTTCAAATATTCTAAAGCTTGAACTCCCCTTGAGGCTACCCAATGCCTCTTTTTATAGTGGAAAAGAGGAGGTTTTCTGTTCCAACTATGAAGGGATAGAATCCTCCTTCAAAGGGATAAGCTCCTCATATCAAGGGGTTAGCTCCATAAGGTAAGGGATACATGCACCTCATAAGAGCGGTTTTATCACTGCAAGATATTTTTTGGAAGCTTCTAGAATTCACTTTTATTGAGCTTTTTGGAAATTACTTGCGCCTTTTTGATCTTACAGGGGTCCGCACTTTTAACACAGATAAAGTGCATTCAGGTATGTAGAAAAGCTGAACATTAGGTGCAGGACCGCAGGAAAGATAGAGATAAAGTGCAACACCAAAGTTTAGGAGATTTTTAGGAACTTTTCTCTTATTTTCAAGGCTTGACATGAGGAACTGATATGTTAGACTTGCAAAGGGAGAAGTATGAGTAATAATGAGCTCATACACATAGCAGAATGTTAGGATGACAATTTTCAGTGTAACAGATTGCCCCCTAAAGTGCAAAGTCTGGAATAGATGATGCTGAAGTTTGTCATATATGAAGAGTGCATTACTTTATCATTTCAAGGATCATCCTGTGGTCACCCCAGTCGGAACCTGTAAAAACATTCAATGCAAAATATATATATATATATCATCGCTGAGGTAGGCATTCCCATACTCATATCAAAAACTAACTAGAAACTAATTCAAACTGCTCTGATACAAGAATTATTTTGAGTACATCGCAGTATAGACATGTGTAGTCACAGTATGGATGCAGCCATTTGTTTATAAATAGTCCACTGTATAAATGATAACAAAACTCCTCCCAGCCTGGATAGTAGAAACTAGACCCAGGCCCTTGATTTCCGCATCTCGAACTAGTACGATTCTATCCATGTGAATAAATGCGTCAAAGTCGAACATGGTAGAAACCACTTGATTACCAGTCAATGATGTAAACTGTTAACAAGTGTGAGAGTAACCACCAGTAATGTCAATGGCTCTCAAAGTACCCAGTACAATCCATGAAATGTGAATGAATGAGTTGAAGTCGAACATGTCACGGAATCATTCGATTGAAGGTCGATGATGTAACCTGTCGTCGAAAGTGAGAAACCTGCCATTGAGGCATGCAGATTTCAAGGTACTGACGATTTCTAGATCAACTTCCTAGATAATGAGTTGTTGTCGATAGAAAGTGATCCTTCGTAGGCAAACCCACAACACGAAATCATAGATCAAGTTTTGAAGAAATATGTTGGCAAGGACTGACTCAGGGATGGTCAAAATGGATGACAGATATTTTTCAGATGAATGGTTTATTTGAACTATCCTCTTGAACACATAACGACACTGCAGATGGCTTGGTAGCAATTGACCCAAAGCTAATACCCAAAAACTGGATGAAGACTTTCAAATGATGTTCGATTAACTGTTAGGCAAAGGATTTCCCAACCTAGGTAATTGAAAGTGTCATGTTCAAGAGTGGTTAACTATATTTTCGAAAAATCAAAATACAACAAATAAGTCATTTTTCTCTCTTTTCCCCCACCATTTCTGGCAAGTACCTCTTTATTTTTGACAAGCTTGAGGAGGATAACATTTGCTTGTTTATAATCTCATCCTTCGGATGAGTCTAACTTCATTTAAGATTCGAACCCTAAGAAGGAGTGGTTCGTTCCTGTTAAAAATTAACTAGGTCCTTTACTGTTAAATTTTAAAGAGTCCAGTATAGGAGAAACTTGGTGTTTTTCATTTTTAGGGAGTCAGAAAAAAAAACTTAAGAAAACTCCATGGGTGTACTTTTTCGTAAATTTAGTCTCTCAAGCCCGAAAAAAGGATAAAATAATGCGGAAGAGAACTCTATTGACCATAATTAGTCAACGTATACCTTTTTCGTAAATAGTCCATTTCAGTCCGTAAAAGGGGTAAACTTATACTGAAGGGACGATTATTCATTTACTTTAACGAGTTCGAACAATCAATTACTCAGCAATCTTTTCATATTTAGAGAGTCTGAAAAGGGCTTAAAAGAGAACTCCAATGTTTCGCTTTCTCGTAAAATTTTGAAAGAGTCCGAAAAAGTGATAAAAGTATGCTCTTTGTTGAAAAATGATCAATTCTCCTGAAAAATCCAATTTCTACACAAAAACTTGAAACATTACACATACCTGTTTAAAATAAGTAAAAATGCTTTCAAAATACCCTTTTTAAAGTGAAAAATGAATAAATTAAAAATTCATCTATTCGAAAAAACTTATAAAAAGGACTTTTTCAACTTCATATTTACTGTTCAAGTTCAGAGTGAAAAGTAGAAGCTTTTGGGTAAAAAAGTTCCTGTGAAGATTTCGGAAGATCCATCCGACGAAATCGAGAACCGTTAGTCCCAGGTAATCCACGACCTCTTAATCTTGCTTTTCATCCTTTTACAATTCTTTTTTAGGCTTTAGTTTTTATTTTTTAAGGGAAAAATATGTTTAAGAAACTGCCTGCGGGGGTCCGCAAGCACAACACACAAGACCTGCGGACCCCGACCTTTTTCTATGTAGAAAAAGGTCATGGGTCTGCACTTTACCTACAGAACAGGAGCGTTCCTATGCAAAAAACCTTATATATATGTGTGTGTGTGTGTGTGTGTGTGATATTGTATTTATCACTTTCCACACTTAACTGTATTAAAATTTTAAACTCCATTCATAACACAATTTCTGAATCCTACAGAACCCGCAAAATGCAATTTGCGATATTGGCTGGGACCCATCACCTTTTTGCATCGCAAGTTCGCAAATATTACTTAACACTTGCACTTACTTCCACCTAATTCCCTGATATGTGATTTGCGATATTTGTTGGGACCCATTGCATTTTCACATCGCAAGTTCGCAAATATTACTTACCACTTGCACTTACTTCCACCTGATTCCCTGATATGTGATTTGTGATGTTGGCTAGGACCCATCACCTTTTCGCATCGCAAGTTCGAAAATATTACTTACCACTTGCTCCCCGATCTCCAATATTGCGATAAGTTTGACTTTGAGAAATGCAATAAGGGATGGATGTGATGTAGTTTTAGAGTTAAATTGCAAAGGATTTCAAATTCGGAATAAGGCCTTTTTATGAAGAAATCGCATCGGAGCTGGACACGGTGAATATAACGCAGAACCACCAAGAATTCTGAGATGTGATACGAGGAGTGGACGCGATGTAGTTCAAAGCTAAAATCTAAAGGAATTGAAGTATGGTTGTGGGACCCAATTGGATATCGCAATTCACAAGATCAAGAGGATAAGCGCTCAAGGATCATGTTGAAACACTGAAGTGCGAAGTGTGATAATGAAGCGGATGCGATGCAGGTCAATGTTGAAGCCTAAAGGATTTCAAGTCTAGGTGTATGTGGTTTTCCCTTTTTTAAATCTCATCGAAGAACAGAGGAGGCTTATAACGTAGAACACAGGCAGAAAGGCTCAGGTAAGGGACCCGACACTAGAAGAAGAGGCAGAGTCAGGCAAAAGGAGATACGGTGGAACTGTTGGAAACATGCCAGCTTGGTTGAGTCGGGAAAAAGGATTTTGTATAGAATTGTTATGATATAACAACAAAAACAGAAAAGGTAGTGAACACATTAGCACATCCACCAATTGACTAAAAGTTGCTAGCACCACATCATATTTAATAATCTAGCAAAGGTGACCCAAAAGTAGAGCCAGAGGTCAGAGCCACACATCATTGCCTCTTCATGACCACCTTAGCCACCTTTATCTTATTTTTGGATTCACTAAGAGCCGCCAAAGTTTTTGAATTCATGAAGAGCTATCGAAGTTAATTCCACAGGCAGTGTTTTGTCAGAGATATTTTTTTTGGGCCTTGCATGGCCACACTTGTCTAGTTTTTTCTTAATTGTAATTAATGAAAAGTTGCCAAAGTATATAGGGAAACCAATGTAGTTTTTAGTTAAATACTGCATGCATTGGCAGTATCAAGGGTTGGATCTTGTTGGACCCTACATTGTAAGAACTATTGTATTGGAGTGCTATAATTTTTGGAGCTAGGCATCAATAATAAAGATTGTTCTACAAGATACTTGAGTTGTGTTAAATGTTTATGTGTTTCCTGTCTGTGTTAAATATTTCCATTGTTTTCCTTACTGTGCGTCTATTCACCTGATTGTAAAATAGAAAGTTTAGATTAAGATTGGTTGTTACAACACCTTAATTCTGTTTTTATTTACAATCTGAATGTTTTCTGTTGAAGTCTGGTTAAAGAATTCTTAACTGATCTTTAATCACTATTGAACACTACTATTTCCTCATTAGGGGAATTTTGAGGTCTAAAATGGGCCTCCTAAGGAAATTATAAAATAATAGTGGAAATAATAAAATAATATTAGATTACATCATCAAATTTTAGAGGGAAAAAAGAAAAAAATAAATTTTCAACTCGTATTTTAAACTTATCTCCCTATTGGTTTACTCAAATTTTGAGCGGAGGCACTCGTTGGATGCATAATTTGATTCCTCATCCAATGAGTACCCATGTTGCATACTTTCAATGGAACTTGCTACACGAAAAATGAGAAATACATGAAAAACATGATTGCAATCACGTTTTTCATCTATTTCTCATTTTTCTTGTAGCAGGATCCATCGAAAGTATGAAACATGAGTACTCCTTGGATGAAGAATTAAATTTTGCGTCCAACGAGTATTCTCGCTCTAAATTTGAGTAAAAAATTTGGAAGATAAGTTGAAAATGCGAGTTGAAAAAGTAGTTTTATTATTTTATTATTTTTTAAATTTTTTTACTTTTTTACTTAAAATGGTGAATCATCCCCCATGGTTGACATCATCACCTTGAATATTATTGGTTCTTATAAATTTTATTTTGTTTGTACATTTTTCTTAGGAGGCCCATTTTAGACCTCAACATTCCCCTAATGTCCACCTCATAATTCACATTTCTCTCAAGATCCAATTAGCATAGTTAGCTTTCCCTGTGATGCTCTTGAAAGGTTGATGCCACAAAATAGCCCTTTGAATCCATAGCCCAATGGATTAGCTTCTGTAGACCTACTCATTCAACCAACACAATCAATTAAAGTAACCAATACCACCATCAATATGACTAGCCTAACATCAGCATTCATAATATTAAAGTAAAAAAAAAAATCATAAATACAGAGAGCCCTCTCTGAGCCTAGGAAGGCTAGGTCCTAGATTCGAAAGTGGTTTGATGTTGTCCTCTATTGTTTATTCTTGCCAATATTATAAATAATAGAGCCACAACATGGTCCACGGTGCAACTTGATCCCCTCCTTCGCCAATTCAATCAAGAGTTGTGCCAGAAGGAGCAAGATTTTCAACAAATGGAAGCTACCATGCCCACCCTTATCATCGTGAAACACTTAGCACGTCTTCGGAACAGCCACATGCTTAGAGATGAAATTTAGGGGCTCCACCACAAGAAGCAGTTCCTCAATGACCACCTAAAACCATGGGCCAATGAATCTCTCAAACTTTCACACGACTTAGATGTGGTAGTAAAGCAGTTGAACTAGACCCTGGAGAGCGTCACTGCAGCTACTGAAGGACCAAATTCACAAAATTTGGTTGACATTGTGCAGAATGCAGCTGTGTTGAGCGAAGGCGTCCTGCCCCCTTTTGTCGTCGTTATCAAACATCTCCAGGAGAAGATGAAGACCCCAATGCCGTTGTGACTCACGACGAGTCACAAGATTGTGTTAGGGGCCTGTTGGAGCAGGGTCCCCTAGCATCAATTTTGGAGTAATTTTGCAATATTTTGTAATAATTAGTCTAGCGCAAGGGCTTTTGGGTGAGTCAAAGCCCCCAATGATTTTTAATGGGTCAAAGGGTAGAATAGAGTAGCGTGTTTTAATATGTTATAAATATCTGGATAAATCGAGTCTAGAGGTAGGTTAAGTTTTGGATTAAGCTTGGATACAAATCTGTGAATATTTTTTGTCGATTGTCTGGGTAAGGGCTTCTGCTAGCTGTGTGCGTGGAAACCCTAAGTCCTGTTGTATGCGGACCCCGCTAGTTGTGTGCGCAGGCTGGTAAATAGAGTCTGTAAGTTGGATCTGATATGAATGAATGAGAAAGAATTTTTTGTGATATCTAAGTGATTATGTGTTACAGTTATTGGCTGCGCTTTATGTTATTTCTGTGATTATATATGTTCGTTGAATACTGTTGATTTATGAATGTGCACGTGGATGCGATACTGTAAGAAGGAATGAATGCATAGATCTGGTTATAATTCGTCACCTTACTTTTGTTAACTTGTTATCTGATGATTGATGAGCTTCACTTAAGTTACTCTGCCAATACACTGTTAAGGGTTCCTGTGCTAGGGCTTCTCCAGCGCAGGTCTATTAAGGCTGAAGGGACCCACTTTAATTAACTTTCTCTCTCTCAGGGTGTGGAAACCTAGTTCCAACACCCTCCCACACTACTTCGGGTGAGACCTTGACCTGCGCAAGCAAGCCATTGCTAGAAGGGCCAGTAGTATAGGGGTTTGTTGGTAAACCTTAAAACCGAACCTAGGTCAAGACCCCTCAAACCAACACTACGCATCAAAAGAATCACTATGAATTGATATGCACACAATCAATAATGTACATCGATAGAAGAGAACTGGAAAAGAAATGAGACTTAGTGCAAAGATTGGAGGATATGAAATGGATCAAGTTATTCTAGATTTGGGATTTGATGCTAATGTGTTGAAAAAAAATACATGGGAATTAATGGGCACTTTGTCATTTGGTCATTTAATACATAATCTTTGCTCTTTGACTTTCTCTTGCTTTTCGAGTCTTGGGTGATAATAATTTGTTGACTTTTGCGGGGGATCGACATACGTAGCGAAGGATAACCGAAATTTAGCACAAAATTTCAAGGCGAGGAGACTCTAAAATATAGATTTATTCAAACATTAAAAATTTGAAAATTTCCTTTTAGAAACAAAGTTTTGAAAGAAGTATCCTCGAACATGATGAAAATCTTGAAATGAAGCTTATTGGAAATCTTCCTCTGGCCTGCAGGTATTATGAAGCACCTTGAGAACAATAACTTGCACCTAGCCCTAAATACCAAATTAACTCCTTGCTGACCTAGACATCAAACATGAATGTACATAACGAGAAATGAACTTTGATAATTTGACTACGGCAATGAGGCGGCAAGACGAGTCTAACGGGGTAAACCAAAGTTTCAATGGTCAAAAATTTAGTTAAAATTGGAAAATCATCAAAATATATTTCCTATGGGAAGACTACCAAGTGTCACAGTAGATATTGATGGAGTTCACACTATTACTAATTTTGAAGTAATAGAAATTTTTGATGATAGTAATCCTTATCCTGCTTTGCTTGGAATTTATTGGGCAATGGAAAATATGGCCATAATAAATCTGAATAAGAGACAAATGATATTTGAAGGAAAAAATATGAGGGTGATTGTTCCTTTAGATCCATCCGAAGGAATAAGATATATTGAACCAATGAGAGAAGAGTACAACGCAACTGACATAGATAACATATATCAATTGACAACTAAGGAAGAAGATTATATTAATCCTATTGTAGATGGAAATTTGAATTGGGATCATGATAGTTATTACAAATCAGATTTAGAAGTAGAATTGGAAAATTGGCAGAACAGGTTGCATGAAGTGTCTACAAAACATTGTGCAACGCTGACAAAAGTAGTTTGTTGTATGACATCTGAGGTATTTGAATTTCCCTCTTATGATGGTTTCAGAAATACATATACCTTTATTATTGCTTATTAAGAGAAATTTCCTAAAAATCAAAGACTGTCAGCTTTGGATATAGCCTTGAGAGCTACCCCTACTAGATGGTGGGGCACACACAAGAAGAATATAGGATATTGGCAGGTATGTCGAAGACTAATTGTGGATAAGATTTAGACAAGTATAAACAAAAATGTAGAAGAAATATGATGGTGAGACTAACCCAATAGAGAATATCTAGCTATGCATTACAACATGGAAGGATATTCCACAACAGGAATGGGTACATAAATTTATTCACACATTGGAGACAATTCCTAATAATTGGTACCTAGAAACATAACTGTGACATGGTACTATGAATTGGGCATACTTGGTTGATGGATTTATTCTAACATTCAACTTTGAAGATGAATGTTTTGGCATAGATTCAGCCCTTCAGGTAGTAAAAGAGAAGATATTTGAGGGTGTAACCACACTGACATGGAAACAACCTAATTGGGTTGCACATATAGAGTATGCACGAGAGTGTTATAACATTATTGTAGAAGATGATGAAGATTCATGCAACATCAACATCACATAATCAGAAGGACATCGTGAATTAAAAAGGCCTAAGATAGAGACACCATACATAACAAAGCCATTGAAGATCAAAAATGTGAATATAGGATCAGAAGAAGAGCCCACATTTTCCACAGTAAGAGATTACGGGGATGAGGAGAAATTCAACAAAGTTACATAACTACTCCATGAATACCAAGAATTTTTTCCCACTAAATTATCAAATATGAAGGGAATATTAGGAGATTTAGGGTTTGTTAGTGTCAGTCTAGTCATACTGCCATTAGTGATCAAAATTTCTCTTTTGCATTTGCATATTAGGAGTCCCATACCATAAATTTTCACCATTCCATCAGGTCATGGATTCATTGATGGTAGTGGTTTTTCATCAGTTTTCCCTCATGTAATACTTACTAAATCTCCTCTCTATGGTATTATTCATGGTCCATTTTCACTCTCAATCCATATTATTAGGTCATAGGGTTGGTTCCATTAGGTTATAAGGTCTCATTATGGTCAAATTAATGAGTTAAGTGCCAACTAGGTCATGAGAAAGTCTAATAAACTCAAAGTCACAGCACCTGGGAAGATCAAAGAAATGTTTTATTCAGCTTGATGTAATTTTTTCCTCAAAACTATGTTTTGAGGCGAAAACACGCTACTTTGCTTTTATTATCATCTCTTATGTAATTTTATGTCATCATATGTAATAAGTCACACTTCAGAAGCTGCTATCTCCATGAAGTCACCACCCTACCTTTCAGAGAGATTTTCCATAGCCTTTTCAGTGTCAAATCATGTTCTAAGTATGTCCATCAGAAATAGCTCGGAAAGAGCTTTCCAACGGTATATTACACTCTCAAAAATGACTCCTGGATTGAAATTTATGCCTAAGTGAATAAAGCTCCCCTATACCCTAAACCAACCCCTTTTCCCACCTTTCCCATAAACTTTATTTTATTAAAGTTTAATGTTTTCTTTTATAAACCCCTTTTCCCCTACTGATGGATTAATCACATTCGTAAAGTCCTTTTTACTTATATAAAGCCACGATGCGATTAAATAAAACCACTTCCCCTCATACACCTTAAACTTTATAATAAAGTTTTAAGTTTTATATTATAAATCCCCTGCCGATCCAATCACACCCTTTCCCTCCGATTGATCACGACATCCAAATCGCCGCTCTGATTGCCTACCTCCGATCGATCACCTCTGATTGATCCTGCCCGATTACATCTGGACCGTTGATCTCCTTAAAGATATGACGGCCCATAGCCAATCGCATCGCAACTCTGTAGTACTACTGCGCCCATAATTCTCTCGATGTGATTGACTCCTGCTCCCCCAATTGCGTTTGCACTGTCTATCTGCCTTTCCGATCAGACGGCCCATAGCCAATCGGACCATCGCAATCGTCCATTTTCGCTGTTCCAACTCCCGCTCTGCTCATCCTGTGATTTGCGATTGCGATTGACCTTTGGGTCCCACCATATAATCTTTTTCCCATTCAAAGTAAAAAGGCCTTTTCCCTTTGTAAATTCCAAAGTCATTTTATTTTGTTTTATAAATATTTCCCCCCATCGCTTATCCCCAAATCGCAATCGGCGAAAATCCTATTATGTAATACACCCGCCCCGAGCCCCGATTGCGATTGCACTTTACTCTTGGGTCCCGCCTTAAACCCCTCTTCCCTTTTCAATGCAAAATCGCTTTTTCCTTTGTAAAAGCGTAAAGTTTGTTTTAAATATGTTTAAAGCGATTTAAACCATTACCCCTTCCGATCATCCTTTTGTCCCTTTTTCACTTATTCCAATTGCATCACAATATTCCATGCCTCGTTCTAAACACCTACCCTTCTCCCGCTCCGATTCCCCAATTGCGATTGTGATTGCCCCCTTCCCCTTATACACTAATCGCATCGCATATATATCCAATTGCTCTATTCCAAAACTCCTTCTCTTCTTCCGATTTGCGATCGCATATGGCCCACCTCCCTTTTCCTTCGCCCTTTTCTAATCAAAAAGGGATTTTTCTTTAGTAAAGCGACAAATATGGTTTTTCGTTGGTTCCAAAGGCGTTTTCTTCCAAAGTTTGTTTTCTTCAAAATAAAAAGAAAGGAAATAGTCAAAGCCGAGAAGCTAATTATGAAATGCAAATATCATTACAGGTTGGCTTCTCCTCTATTTAAAGAAAATGTAACAGCGAATCTTCAGATGGTCAAAAATGTATTGTTGCTCCTTATTTTCAGGGGCAAATTTTTGGTTTCTTTCTATGATCGGATTTCAGTTCTTGAGCTGGTAAAACAACTCCCTTTTTTTGTGGATCTATTTCCCCACATTTCTGTCTATTTAATGTAATTTTCAGTCATTTGTAAGAGATGAGAAAAGGGAATAGTGTGGAAATAGTGTGGAAATCAAGGAGGACGCTCTGCGCTCCATGGTAACAGTTTGACAGGGAATTAATAAGAAATGCAGCTCTGATTTGTGGGATCCATGTGGTATGAATTTTAGCATTTTTTCTGCCCTTCGTGTTTATATGTAAATTGTTATGTGTACCATTCATTCATAAACATTTCTGGTTGGATGTTTTCAAGATAGATAAGTAGAATCCATTTTTAATGCTCCGCCTTGGGAAATCATTCAATATTCTTTGTTTTCTTCTGTTTGAAAAGGATCCATGTCCTATGCCCTTTTCAGCTCCTCACCAGCCTTTCCATTTCATCATTATTTAACTTGATTGCTGAAATTCCTGCCTACCTTGCCCCATGAAATACCCTGTATCCCCGATTTAATTCCCCAGTTTCAAACTGTCCCATTTGTTCCATACATCCCTAAAAAATTCATTCATTTAAACATTTCCCATTATTATACCTAGCCTAAAATCAGTTCATAATTGTACTTTTTTGAATATCTGTCACAGAGAGAGCCCTCTCCTGACCTTGTAGGGCTAGCTACAAGGCTGAGCGTGGTTTTGATGTTACCCTAATTTTCCTTTCTTCAGCCTGAGGTTCAAATTAGGTGCTAACATTTCTAGCGACCATACTGGGGAGACTTATTTAGCATAAAAGACTGATTACCCCAGTGATATCTTCCCCGATAAAGAATGATAGAGTATCATATCTGAATGTTGATGGTGAACAACAATCAGATGCATATGAAGGCTGAAATTTTCACCTGGCAACTCCAAACTCAATGTAAAGACTCCACTGGAGGACCGAATCTTCCCACAAGAAAATGGGAGGATCTTATACAATGTTCAGGTATTAAAAGTGGAATGGTATTCAGGATGTATTCTGCTTTCTTGTAAATTACTTCTTTTCTTTTCCTGAAATTGTCCTGAAAGTTTTTCAGAATTTGTTGCATGATAAAGGTGATCAAAGTCTTCTTTCAAACTATCCAAAAAGTGTAAATACTGAGTTTTCCTTTGATCTCAGCCTCCACCCTTTCCCTAAATCGTATGATGAACATCTTCAAAATTATGAGCCTAAAGAGACCAAGACTAATCCTCTAGCTTCTGTATATACTCCTAGACCTTTCATAGTCCTGGATAGATATAAACCTCTCGTTTTACCTCCCATACTCCATGCTTTTCCTGCAAATTATTACCTATATTTGCCTAGGTTTGATGGTGAATGTGACAACATCAATGCTGAGCAACATGTGCAGAATGTTGAGACTTTCCTAGACCTTTTTGAAGTCAATGAAGAGGATGTAAATATTAGGCTTTTTGATCTTTCCTTGCAAGGCAAAGTCAAGATTTGGTTCAAAACCCTACCTGATGCAAGCATCTCAGATTTCCAGTAGTTCGTTAAAGTCTTCCTCAACAGATGGGTGGTCAGACAGAACCCTTTCCTAATTTTAGAAGAGTATGCTCAGCTGAAAAGACATTTAGGAGAGACAGTACAACAGTTTTCTGCCAGATTCAATCGAGTCTATTATTCGATACTGGCTGATATAAGACCTCCTCCTGGCTCAGCTCTCTTACATTACCCGGGTGCCTTTGATATAGAAATGGAGTTTCATATGAGAGAAAGGAACCTTGCAACACTTGAAGAGATACAGAACAGTGTAGTGGATGTAGAAGCTAATTTGCTGATTAGAAGAACAAGACTGAAGGAAGAAGAAAAGAATAACGTTGCAGAGCACTCGACACCTTCAGAGGTAAAGCTCAAACTTTTGGTAACCGCAGTGGAAGAGATGATGCAAAAAATCACTACAAGGAATGAAAATGATGTTCAAGAACAAGTGGCTGATCCAAAACATGTTCTTTCTTATCCCAGTTTTCATCGATCCAAAAATGACTGTGTTATAGAAAATCTTGGAGAAGAGAGATCTGTTGATATGACATGTATGCTTGATGATGTGTTTTATGTTGAAGATTTTCCAAAGTTTGATCAGTATGATGATGATGATTATGTTTTCCAAACAAAAGCTAATCTTGCATAACAATCAATAGTTTTTTTGTGGGAGGAAGTTCAGTTTCAACAACTCAAAAAAAGTAATCATCCGATTCATGTCATCCAGGACAGTGATGAGGAAAGTCTAGAAAATTTTTAAATAAGTGAGGGATCTTTGCCTCTTTGCTTTGCTTCAATTCAGTTCATCAGAAATAACTTTCATGCAATCAGAAATCAACAATATCTTAGTTTAAATGTTGAGGTTGACACAGATAGTGAAGTCCTCGAGCAAGTTGTTGATGAGAAATCTTCTCCTGAAAGAGTTGAAAAAAATCATTTGCGATATAAAATCCTCCTTAGCTCCAGATTTGTAGCCACCGAATGTAATCGAAGGTTAGATTTCAGATAAAGACTTGGAAGCTGAAACATATGATAAAATGATGCAAGATGATTCTGTACCATTAAGTTTTGAAGCATTTTAGTTCTTAAAGAAAAATTTTCATAATATCTCTAAAGGAAAGGATGAGTAGGCTGTAGAGTGTCATGCAGTCTCATTAAAATCGATGGATACGTTGCAGTAGTCTTTTCAAGTTTTTTATGACTCTATAGTTGATGCGTTGGATGACATCTGCTGTAAAAGTCCTACTCCATTGGCTAACCATGTGCAGGAAAAGAGTGTTGACAATAACTTTATTCGACAGCCGACTCCATCATCTTGTTTAGCAGGTGTTTCATTACAAATCTCATATCTAGATTTGCAGTCATATGAGGAGAGTAATGAAGAATATTTTTGTTTTGTTTTTGATCATCAGGAGAGATTGGTTATTCACGAGTTTCAGGATCCTTTTGTCAGCCTGCAGCGGTTATCAAATGAAGACATCATAGACGTTAGGAAAATATCAAGGTATGAAGATTACCTGGAACAGAGCAGTGATATAGTAGTGGAAAAAAGTAGGTATTCTTATGAAGATCCTTTCACAAAATTCTTGAGGTCATCCAGTCAACTCATGCTTTGCAAATTTATCAAGATTCAACTTGATTCCAAGTTTCCATGGGAGTTACTTTTCAGTTTTTCTCTCTTCTTGTTCATAAGAAAGCACTTGGGGAGAATTCAAATAGCAGCCAAGATGCTTACATGGTTACATTGGTTGTTCCATTTCACTTGATCAGGTGGTGAATAGAACAATTAGAGTAGGTTTTGATGAATAAGCTCAATTATGAGCATCTTTTCCAGACTATCAATTGTGTTTTAGTCAGTCTTAAGTTAGTTTTCTAAATAAGTTTTAGTCTTAGTCTTGAGTCAGTCTGCATCGTGTCAGTTTTCAGTATTTTTGACTCCATACCCAATGGATAAGGCTACCAGGTCTACGGTGTTCTTGGCACCTCCAAGGAGCTACCATCCCCATTGGAGCCAATGTTAGTGTCATTCTAGTCATACTGCCATCAGTGATCAAAATTGCTCTTTTGCATTTGCATATTAGGAGTCCCATACCATAAATTTTCACCATTCCATTAGGTCATGGATTCATTGATGGTAGTGGTTTTTCATCAGTTTTCCCTCATGTAATACTTGTTGACTCTCCTCATGGTATTTTTCATGGTCCAATTTCACTCTCAATCCATATTATTAGTTCATATGGTTGGTTCCATTAGGTTCTAAGGTCTCATCATGGTCAAATTAATGAGTTAAGTGTCAGCTAGGTCATGAGGAAGTCTAATAAACTCAAAGTCACAACACCTGGGAAGATCAAAGAAATTTTTTATTCAGCTTGATGTAATTTTTTCCTCAAAACTATGTTTTGAGGTGAAAACATGCTACTTTTCTTTTATTATCATCTCTTATGTAATTTTATGTCATCATATGTAATAAGTCACACTTCATAAGCTGCTATCTCCATAAAGTCACCACCCTGCCTTTCAGAGAGGTTTTCCATAGCCTTGTCAGTGTCAAATCATGTTCTAAGTATGTCCATCAGAAAGAGCCCAGAAAGAGCTTTCCAACGGTATATTACACTCTCAAAACTGACTCCTGGATTGAAATTTATGCCTAAGTGAATAAAGCTCCCCTATACCCTAAACCAACCCCTTTTCCCACCTTTCCCTTAAACTTTATTTTATTAAAGTTTAATGTTTTCTTTTATAAACCCCTTTTCCCCTACCGATGGCTTAATCTCATTCATAAAGTCCTTTTGACTTATATAAAGCCACGATGCGATTAAATAAAACCACTTCCCCTCATACCCCTTAAACTTTATAACAAAGTTTTAAGTTTTATATTATAAATCCCCCGCCGATCCAATCGCACCCTTTCCCTCCGATTGATCACGACATCCAAATCACCGCTATGATTGCCTACCTCCGATCTATTACCTCTAATTGATCCTGCCCGATTACATCTGGACCGTTGATCTCCTTAAAGATCCGATGGCCCATAGCCAATCGCATCGCAACTCTGCACTACTCCCACGCCCATAATTCTCCCGATGCGATTGACTCCCGCTCCCCCGATTGCGTCTGCACCGTCTATCTGCCCTTCCGATCGGACAACCCACAGCCAATCGCACCATTGCAATCGGCCATTTCCGTTGTTCCAATTCTCGCTTCGCTCATCCCGCGATTTGCGATTGTGATTGACCTTTGGGTCCCACCATATAATATTTCGCCCATTCAAAGTAAAAAGGCCTTTTCCTTTTGTAAAGTCCAAAGTCATTTTATTTCGTTTTATAAAGATTTCACCCCATCGCTTATACCCAAATCACAATCGGCGAAAATCCTATTATGTAATACACCCTCCCTAAGCCCCGATTGCGATTGCAATTTACTCCTGGGTCTTGCCTTAAACCCCTCCACCCTTTTCAATGCAAAATCGCTTTTTCCTTTGTAAAAGCATAAAGTTTGTTTTAAATCTGTTTAAAGGGATTTAACCCATTTCCCCTTCCGATCATCCTTTTGTCCCTTTTTCACTTATTCCAATCGCATCGCAATATTCCATGCCTCGTTCTAAACACCTACCCTTCTCTCGCTCCGATCCCCAATTGCGATTGCGATTGCCCCCTTCCCCTTATACACTAATCGCATTGCATATATATCCAATCACTCTATTCCAAAACTCCTTCTCTTCTTCTGATTTTCGATCGCATATGGCCCACCTCCCTTTTCCTTCGCCCTTTTCCAATCAAAAAGGGATTTTTCTTCAGTAAAGCGGAAAATATGATTTTTCGTTGGTTCCAAAGGTGTTTTCTTCCAAAGTTAGTTTTCTTCAAAAGACAAAGAAAGGAAATAGTCAAAGCCGAGAAGCTAATTATGAAACGCAAAGATAATTACAGTGTGGCTTCTCCTCTGTTTAAAGAAAATGTAACAACGAATATTCAGATGGTAAAAAATTTATTGTTGCTCCTTCTTTTTAGGGGCAAATTGTTGGTTTCTTTCTATGATCGGATTTCAGTTCTTGAGCTGGTAAAACAAATCCATTTTTCTGTGGATCTATTTCCCCGCATTTCTGTCTATTTAATGTAATTTTCAGTGATTTGTAAGAGATGAGAAAAGGGAGTGTTTGCATTGAAATAATTGGATCAGTGCGCTACGCTGCTAGGTCAACCACTCCCTCTACGATTTTGAGCAGCGAGGCTGCTCTCTGCGGCGGCCTGCCTAAGGCTTCGCTCCCATGGAGGCACAAGGCTCACCCAAGGAACCTCCCCCACCACCCTCTTCCTCTGTTGTAGATGCGTTCAATCAGCTTCTGGTTGGATTTCCCCAGAAGAAAAAAAATGAAGAAGCTAAATTTGTAAAGAAGCTAGAAGTTATTCTGGAGATCTCTTTGCCTCCAGAGACCCCCATCCAAGTAGCTTTGTCTCTGGCTGATCGTGGCCTCATTGGCCAATTCGCGGATCTTTGGCCATCTCTGAAAACTACCGAGCAATGGATTAATAAGAACTGGGCTCCTCTAATCAAGCAAAGTGTCACATCTTATTTTCTTGGGCAAGGGTTCTTCCTCTTTGAATTCTCATCCAAAGAAGATAAAGACCTAATTTTCCAAAATGGGCCCTATTTCATGGGCCCTCAGGGTCTATATCTGAATAAACAGACACCGGATTTCATTCCGGTAGTAGATGTTCCCACAGCGGTTCTGGTGTGGGTTTGGCTCCCAAATCTCCTAGTCCATTGCTGGAACTGGGATTCCTTGAAGCACATCGGCAACGCCCTTGGGAAATTCATAGATCAGGCAAACAACAAGGACCAGTATGACTGTGCTAGAATCTACGTAGAAGTAGATCTAGAGGTGGGTCTCCCAGAGGCAATCAAAATCAATGTCGGCAGTTGGTCTCATGTGCAAAAACTGGACTATGAGCAGCTGCCATTTAAATGCAGGAAATGTCATGTTCACGGCCACTTTGCTAGAATCTGTCCATCCAATGCTAAGCCAGTGAAAGGAAATGAAGACGGTTGGAACCAAGTTAAGCATTCAAAGACCTCTCACAAAGGTCAAAAACCTGGAGGCCCCAATGGTAAAGGCCCTCTTCAGGCCAATGCTCAGAGACCCCCTCCCAGAAAGGCACAAGAAAATAAATTTGACCCTCTAAGCCAGAAAACAGAGGCAACTTAGGAGATCGAGATCCAAAAGCCAGTCTCACCAAGCAAAGGCACCCCCCTCTTCCTCTCTTAAAGGAACAAGTGTTGCAGAATCCAAAGGAATTCCTATAGAATTTGAGGAAGAAGAATAGGAATCGGAAGAGTCAGAGGAGGAAGGAGAAATAGGAGAGTCTCAAGCTTCGATAAGGAGATATACAAGAGGTCGCAAGACTGACAGGGAAAAAAGAGAGCAGGAAACATACAAAGACAAGCTTCAGGGCAGCTAACCAAATCTGGAGAAGTTGCTAGCCTCAAAGCCAAAGACGGTGAAAAATCAGCCCCAAGGCTCCAAGGGAGCCCATCAGAAACATAAATAATGAAGGTAATATCCTGGAACTGTAGAGGTATGGGGAGTAAAACCAAGGAAGAAGCCATTAGAAGTTTAATAAGAATAGAATCTCCAGACATACTTCTCGTCCAGGAGACCAAGCTAGAAGACGTAGTCTTTCTGTAGGCAAGCAAGAAACTTTGGAACAAAAGCGAAGCAAGAGAAATCTCTGCCCGAGGCCATTAGAAACATAAATAATGAAGGTCATATCATAGAACTGTAGAGGTATGGGGAGTAAAACCAAGGAATAAGCCATTAGAATTTTAATAAGAATAGAATCTCTAGACATACTTCTCGTCTAGGAGACAAAGCTGGAAGACGTAGTCTTTCTGTAGGCAAGAAAGAAACTTTGGAACAAAAGCGAAGCAAGAGCAATCTCTGCCCGGGGAGCCTCGGGAGGAGTAGGAACCATATGGAATGCCAACAAATTTTTAGTTATCTATGAGGCTAGCAATATTCATGGTTGCTGCTTCAAATGCAGCATCTTGTCACCAAAGAAATTTTCTGTCTTTTCAATGTATACTCCCCAGTCAATGTTGGGGAAAAAAAGGACTGTTGGGACTCTATAAGGCACCAAGAAGATCTAGCAAACTTGGAAAACATAATCATTTCTAGAGATCTCAATCTCACTCTTCATTCGTCTGAAAAAGAGGAGGCAGCGTAGTTCGAGATCTGACAAGGGAATGGGCGGAGGATCTTATGCAGGACTAGGACCTGCTTGACATCAAACCTTCCTCCGATAAGTATTCTTGGTCTAAAAAAAGAACTTGTCCAGGCCATATTGCTGCCAGATTAGATAGATTTTTCATTCAAAGTTATTTCCTGTTACTAGGACTAGAACCTAGAATGCATATTCTCACTAACAGCACCTCGGATCATAAGCCCATCAAGCTAGAACTCTTGTCCCATCTAGATCTAGGTCCTATTCCTTTCAAATTTAGTCCTCTCTAGGTCAAGGAGCCAGATTTCTTGCAATTAGTCAAGGATTGTTGGAAACAGCCAGTCAAAGGATCCCCCTTCTTTGTATGGGAGGAAAAGCTCAGAAGGGTGAAAGGGGCACTAAAACGATGGGCCGAAACATTGCCCAACCCAGCTACAGAAAGAAAAATCATTAAAATATCTCTAGCCTCTCATCAAATTCAAGTGGAGGATGTCGTCATTACTGAGGAGATCTTAGATAAAGAGGCTCACCTTCAACAGAGTTTTCATAAGGTCTGTTTAGCTGAAGAAGAATACTGGAGATTAAAATCTTGAAATCTTTGGCTCAAAGAAGGGGATAGGAACTCTTCTTTCTTCCACAAACAAGCCCAGGCCAGGAAATGCTTCAACACCATATCCAAGATCAAGGAGGAGAATGTCACCCATAAGGACTTTGAGGACATCAAGAAAGCAACCTTCTCTCACTTTCAAAACTTGTATAGTGAGGACATGGATCCGGATCAATATTCAGTTCTGTTAGATATTGTTCCACCTTCAATCTCTCCCAGAATGAATGCACTCCTAGAGGCCAAAGTCTCCAGGAATGAAGTTAAAAATGCCCTTTTTTCCATGGATCCCGATAAGGCCCCTGGATGGGATGGCTTCTCTGCCAGGTTCCTCCAATTCTGTTGGTTGATAGTTGAAAATGATCTCTTCAAAATGGTCCAAAAATCCCAAGATTGTCAGAAAATCAGGGGTAGCACAAATTCAGCTTTTTTAGCCCTCATCCATGAGGAGAAAGGTGCCAACAACTTTAACATATTTCGCCTGATCTCCTTGTACAATACAGGGTACAAGATAATCACCAAAGTGATTGCAAATAGACTGAAGCTCATTCTTCCCAAAATCATTCTGAAGAATCAAGGAGGCTTCATCCAAGGTAGGCAAATTGTGGACAACTTCACCCTAGTCTAAGAGGCAATTCACTCAATCTTACATCGAAATGAACAAGGTATGGTTATCAAACTCGATTTAGCAGATGCATTTGATCGAGTAAGACATAGCTTTCTGTTAAATGTCTTGAGCAAGTTTGGTTTTGGTGTAAATTTCATAAATTGGATCCGGGCTTGCATCTCGGAGCCCTGGATCACACCTCTAGTGAATGGTAGATCCATGGATTTTTTTAAAGCTTTGAGAGGTCTTAGGCAGGGGTGCCCACTCTCCCCTCTACTCTTTGTCATCCAAGCCTCAGTTCTCAGCTTTCTGTTAGATAAAAAGATGCAAGATCAAGATATTAATGGACTTTGTATAGCAAGAGGGGTCAAAAACATAAACCATGCCCTATTTGCGGATGATACCCTGTTATTGGGGGCTTCCACTCTATCCTTGGCCACCAAATTCAAAGCAATGTTGGATGATTTTTGTGAGGCCTCAGGCAGTGTCTTAAATAAGAACAAATGTCACATTTATAGCTGGAACACATCGCCCAAATTGCTCTCTGTTATTGCTAGATGTCTGGGCTTTGCAGCCTCCTCTTCTTGGACCTCTTTTAAATATTTGGGCCTTCCTATATTCCATAAAATATCTATAAGTAAAGAATGTCTTCCACAACTTGAGAAATTTAAGAGAAATATCCAAGCCTGGGGTTACTCCTGGCTCAACATTGCTGGTAAATCAGTGCTAATAAAATTTGTGCTCACCATTCTTCCTCTATTTCATTTTGCTGTTCTTCTTGCTCCGGTAAGTATTCTAAAAAAAATGGGGGAGTATATTCAGAGATTCTTTTGGAAGGGAGGCAAACAGAATGAAAACAAACTGCCTCTAGTCAGTTGGGAGACCATCTCCAAGCCTTTGTGGGAGGGCGGATTGAACTTTGAAAATCTCTATCATCAGAACATTGCTATGGGAGTGAAGTTAATATGGAAGATTATTGCGCCCAAGCCAGGCTGGGCTCAACTGGCTCTCTGGAAAAAATATTTTAGAGGTCCACGAATTAGCTATTTAGACAAATCGATCCAATTGCCCAACTCGTCTTTTCTCAAGATTTATGGTAAAGTTGCTCCTCTTATCAAATCGCACTCCTTTTGGATCCCAGGAAATGGGAGAAAGATAAATATATGGACTGATAAAATTTCTAATGTTGATCCAATAGAAGACAGAGGCTCCATCAAAGCGCTGTGTTGCTGGATGGAAGGAGCAGGGATGCACACGCTGTGGGATATTTCTCTGTGGAACGATTTAGATTGGGCAGGCTGGAAAATTATTGATGTGCCAACACACCTGCATCATGAATGGAGTATGCTGTTGGACCTCCTCCATGGTATGGCACCCATTCACATCAGCAAAAGAGATACGAGAGGCTGGGGACAGAAGGCTCGAGGGTACGCTGTCTCATTGGGATACGCTAAGTTGAGGGAGAGGCCCTACGTTCCCTCTGACCCAGCACCATGGCAAGGCGTTTGGCACTGCCCATCGTGGCCTAAAGTGGATTACTTCACTTGGCTTCTTTTCCATTGCAAAATTCTCACGCATGAAAATCTGCAGAGGAAAGGGTTCCGCGGTCCCTCCAAATGTTCATTGTGTAAAGAAAATTAAGAGAGTGCTGCCCATCTAATGCTAGAATGTAGATTTTATCTGCAGATATGGTTCACATTCCTCCACAAGCTGAATTCCAACATTACGCTCCCAAGTTCCACTGCTGAGTGATTTTCTAAGTGGGCAAACAGGTATCCTGGTCCTCCTCCAAAAAATTAGATAATCAAAGCTACCTGGTCTGTCTTCCCAAAGGTAATATGCTGGCAGATTTGGCTAGAACGAAATAGAAGAATCTTCAGAAACATTGAGCAGAACCACAAGGCATTAGAAATCAAGATCAAATGCCATCTAAAAAAGTGTCTGATTGACTTAAAATATGACTCTAATCTCAGTCAACAAGACATTGCTTGGGGCTCTTTACTTGATCTGCATTTTCAAAAAGAAGTAAGGAATGTCCCTCCTCCCAAAGCCTGGCAAATAAGAGAATCTGAAACAGACTTTCAAGACTGGATTATAACACAATCAAGACACTCCCTCTTTTTTGATGGGGCAGCAAAGGGAAATCCGGGCAAAGCTGGTGCAGGTGGTGTTATTTTAAATCCAGATGGTAAAAAAATTCATTCCTTTGCCTGGGGGCTAGGCCACTTAACCAGTATTCAAGATGAGGCTTTGGTTCTCTTTCAAGGACTCAAGATTCTCAAATATTTAAACATAAGTGAAGCAAATGTATTTGGTGATTCCCATATCATCATAAATGCAATTGTGTCCAACTCTCCAGCTTTGGACTTAAAACTCGCAAGGCTGATAGTCAAAATTAAGGGCTTGGAAAACACTTTTCAGAAGCTGAATTTCTACCATGTGCTGAGAACTAACAATAAAGAGGCGGACATTGAAGCCAAGAAATTTTCCCTCCTCTCTTCTAGGATCAAGATGAAAGACGAAGAAGAATCATGGGAACCCATCCCATAAGCTAAATTGCTATCATGTTTTACTGTTTACTCTTAAGTCAATTTGTATGTATCTTCAAATTGGGAAAAATCTCTGAAATCGAATCCATAGTAACATCACTAAGGAGAAGAATTCCAAGCATTAGCTCCACTCTCATCCTTAGTGGTGAGGTGCATCAGGATATAGTCCTTCTCAATGTAACCAGAATTTTGGCATTTAGGCCAAGTTTGAAATAATATTCCATAATCGTTACTGTAAAAAAAAAAAAGAGATGAGAAAAGGGAATAGTGTGGAAATAGTGTGGAAATCAAGGAGGGCGCTCTACGCTCCATTGTAACAGTTTGACAGGGAATTAATAATAAATGCAGCTCTGATTTGTGGGATCCATGTGGTATGAATTTTAGCATTTTTTCTCTCCTTTGTGTTTATATGTAAATTGTTATGTGTACCATTCATTCATAAACATTTCTGGTTGGATGTTTTCAAGATAGATAGGTAGAATCCATTTTTAATTCTATGCCTTGGGAAATCATTCAATATTATGTGTTTTCTTCTGTTTGAAAAGGATCCATCTACTATGCCCTTTTTATCTCCTCACCAGTCTTTTCATCTCATCATTATTTAACTTTATTGTTGAAATTCCTGCCTACCTTGCCCCATGAAATACCCTGTATCCCCGATTTAATTCCCCAGTTTCAAACTGTCCCATTTCTTCCATACATCCCTGAAAAATTAATTCATTTAAACATTTCCCATTATTATACCTAGCCTAAAATCCGTTCATAATTGTACTTTGTTGAATATCTGTCACGGAGAGAGCCCTCTCCTGACCTTGTAGGGCTAGCTACAAGGCCGAGCATGGTTTTGATGTTACCCTGATTTTCCTTTCTTCAGCCTGAGGTTCAAATTAGGTGCTAACAGGGTTCATGAAGATTCCCCTAAATCCTGATGTGAATCCAGTCAAGTAGAGACCTTACAAGTTGAACCCGAAGTACAATGAGAAAGTGAAGAGAACTTGATAAGATGATAGTAGCAGGTATTAGTGGACTTGCTGAAGAGCCAGAATGGGTAAGTCCTATGGTCGTGCAGGAAAAGAAGACTCAAGGAAATATTAGGATCTGTTTTGACCTAAGGAAGTTGAACGATGCATGTTCACATGATCCTTTTCCTACCCCTTTCACCGATGAAGTACTTGACAATGTAGCAGGTTAGGAAGCCTATTCATTCACAAATGGTTTCTCAAGCTATCATCAGATCAAAATTGCACTTAAAGATTGACATAAGACTAGATTTGCTACAGAATAGGGCTCATATCAGTCTACATTAATGCCCTTTGGATTGAAGAATGCCCTTGCCATATTTTCTAGAGTGGTGGTTGCAGCTTTTAAGGAGTACATTAATTGGTTTTCGGAGGTATACTTTGATGATTGGACAATATTTAGATTATTGAAAAAACATGTTGGAAGTTTGTGGCTTATGCTCAATACTTGTAGACAATATTAGATCTCTCTGAATTTGAAGAAGTGCATATTTTGTGTACCTTTTGGTATATTGTTGGGGCATATTGTTTATAAGCAAGGATTAATGGCGTACCCTACTAAGATTGTTGTCATTGTGAACTTGGACCCACCTAAGATAGTTGTGCACTGCGTTGGGACGTATAGGGTATTATAGAAATTTTATTAAGGGGTATGCATAGATCACTAAGCCCATGGATAAATTGTTTAAGAAGGATGTATATTTTCAATGGGATGAAGAATTCCATAAGAGCCTCGACATATTAAAAGAGAAGATGGTAACTTCACCAATATTAGTATTCCCTGATTGGAATAAGGAGTTTCATGTGCATGTGGATTCCTCTTACATAGCTTTGGGAGTGGTATTGACACAACCCAATGAAGGAGAAATTGATCATCCTATAGCTTTTGCAACTAGGAAGAATTAAAACACCATAGACAGAGAAGGTTTAGATATGATGTATGCTTTGCAGAAGTTATGACATTATTTGTTGGGATCACATTTTAAGATGTTTAATTATCATTCTGCATTGAATTATTTGGTAAATAAGTCTGTTTTAGGAGGAAAGATTTGCATATGGTTATTTATATTTTAGGAGTATGACTTTGAAGTCATTGTTAAACAGAGAAGGATGAATGCAGGACCTGACCATCTGTCAATATTGGAGATAGGAGAAGAACCAACCAGCATAGAAGACAACCTTCCTGATATGAATCTATTTTCAATCAGAGTAGCAGATGACCATTTTGCAGACATTATTTAGTTTTTTATCACAGGGATGGATCCTTAAGAGTATACTACACAATAGAAGAATAAATTGGTGGTAAAGGCACCTAATTTTTCATTGATAGTGGGACAATTATATAAGATGGGACTAGATGGGATATTGCACAGATATGTTCATGAACATGAAAGATCAATGATTCTAGCAAAATCTCATCAACGTGCGACTGATGGAAATTATGGAGGAAAGGCTACTATGCAGAATATTTTGAGAGCCAGATCCATTAGGGGAACTTTGAGGTCTAAAATGGGCCTCCTAAGGACATTATAAAACAATAGTGGAAATAATAAAATAATATTAGACTACATCATCAAATTTTAGAGGGAAAAAAGAAAAAACTACTTTTTCAACTCGTATTTTCAACTTATCTCCCAATGTTTTAACTCAAATTTTGAGCCGGAGTACTCGTTGGATGAAAAATTTAATTCCTCATTCAAGGAGTACACATGTTGCATACTTTTGATGGACCTTGCTACATGAAAAATTAGAAATACATGAAAAATGTGATTTCAGTCACGTGTTTTCATGTATTTCTCATTTTTCGTGTAGCAAGGTCCATAGAAAGTATACACCATGGGTACTCCTTGGATGAGGAATTAAATTTTTCATCCAATGAGTACTCCTACTCGAAATTTGAGAAAAAATTTGGGAGATAAGTTGAAAATACGAGTTGAAAAAGTAGTTTTATAATTTTATTATTTTTTAATCTTTTTACCTTTTTACTTAAAAAAATGTGAATCATCCCCCATGGTTGACATCATCATCTTGAATCCTATTGGTTCTTATAAAGTTTTTTTTGGTTTTACAATATTCTTAAGAGGCCCATTTTAGACCTAAAAATTCCCCTAATGGTGGTGTTAGTCATTAGTAATTTTTTCCT
Source organism: Pinus albicaulis (assembly GCA_034641835.2). NCBI lineage: Eukaryota > Viridiplantae > Streptophyta > Pinopsida > Pinales > Pinaceae > Pinus > Pinus albicaulis. The sequence continues at coordinate 45,775,649 of CM076571.1, forward strand.
ACATAGATGACTAAATGTTTTCCCTAGATTTCTAGTAACAAAGTTCTTGAACATTGTGAGTTCTAGAAATCTCACTGCCTTCATCATCCTTAAAGATAATTTTTCACTATTTCATCTTTCCACCATGTCTAGCATTGTCTACCAGTCCCAGAAAACCCATTAGTGGCTTATGTCACTATCCCTGTCTGTATGCTTTCACCTTTGGCCCAAATCCTCTGTTTTGTTTTGCCTAAAAAACCCCCACTGCTACCTAAGCACACCAAATAAACAACTTTGTTGTGTCTCCCAAAGTACTCTCAAACCCTGATAGTCTCAAGCTATCTATGTAGACTCTTTAGATAAATCAAGTGCATTGGATTTTGGATCTTCAATTGATCCAGGTGGATATTGGTGGCCACCCGCCTATTCCACTTGGGGCCCCACCATTGTCTCTTTCAGTTTTTTTCACAACTTACAATTTTTAGCAGTTTTTTGAGTCCTGAACTTCCGGAGCCATTTTGAAGCCCAAAACGGAGATAGTATGCCGAAGCTACGTCCCCGGGAAGTTGAAACACCAATTTACCCAAACGGGGCCCATCGTTTTGGTGCTTCATCTCCTAGGGTTAGGTTTTTGGACATTTAGAGTTCTCCATTGTTTCTCCATAATAAAAAGGCCCTCGAGCCTCATTGTAACACAGTTCAGAGGTCTGTAGCCACCACATCTCTTGTCAAAGATTCGCTACCAGCACCCTAGCTATTTTATTTCCATCATGTTTGTAAGCATATTTCTGTGCTTTGATATTAATGAAATGAAGCCTTATTTCCACTGTATTTCTATGTTTATGGTTATTTCTATATTCTATTGCATTCCTACATAAATCTGTATCAGTGGTATCAGAGTAGTTTTCTTTTTCTCGATCCTTCTTTGCATGTCCCCAACGAGGTCATGGTATAAGGAGTTAGGGCTCGATCTGGTGGAACCTTTGCAAGATCATCCTCGCAAACCTCGATGGATGCCCATGGGGGTCGAAAAGGAAGATGAGGGAGCAGGGGATCCTATCAAAATAGTGCTTGAGGAGGCCCTCGAAAAACAAAGGAACGCGATGATGGATAACTTTGCCCAGCTCCTTCAATGACTACCCACCGGCGGCGCATCTGCATCCAACAGCCACTCTGGAGGCGCGACTCCCTTTAAGGTACAAGTAAACTTTGACATTCCAATATTTGAGGGTCAAATAGATGCATATGTCATAGATATATGTTTGAATCTATTAGAAGGATATTTCTAGGTTCATGACTTTTCCGACCAAGAGAATATTATTTTTGCACTCCTCAAAGCTACCCCCCATGTCAAGGACTGGTGGAAAACCTACTATGAGAAAAAGGACGAGACAGAACCCTCTCTGTTCTCAGCCATACCCACTTGGAATTCTTTCCAAGATTCCATCAAGGAACAATATTATCCCGTGGGGAGCTATGAGGACAAGTACATACAATGGACAACGCTGCGGCAACAAATGGATCAAGATGTGCATGAGCTAACAAATCTGTTCCATACCCTAAGCACAAAGTTGGGTATCAAAGATTTAGAGAAACATTTGGTGCTAAAGTATCGCAGTTGTCTGCACAGATACATTCAGGAGGAAATGGAGTTCATCGACATCTCCTCGCTTGGTACGACATACCGGTATGCTGCCAAGATTGAGCAGAAATTCAAACAGAAGAAGCGAGAATTTGGATCTGCAAATCAAAAGCAAGGGAAAAATTCCCCCAAACTGCAGAACAAAGGACAAAGCCAAGGCATGGTGGCACAAGACAATCTACCAAAGACACAAGCAAAGAACAACATCGCGAAGCCAAAGAAGGACACGGGAAAGTGGTGTTAGTTCCATAAGAGCTCCACTCACAACACAAGTGAGTGTCGGGCCAAGCAGTCGTTGGTGGTCGAGATGAGGGCTTCTGAATCAGATGCATGCTCCAAATCTGAATTAGAACCTGACAAGGTGAATGAAAAAGGGAAGAATATTATTGATGAGGAGCCCAACACCACTGTTGCCACTACGAAGATCCAGAAGGAGGAACCAGAAGATCCAGAGGAGGCAGATCATCTCTTCCACTCCCAGATGTGAGTAAAGGGTTTCCCGCTACGGTTCATTGTAGACAATGTGAGCCAAAAGAACCTCATTTCAACAGATGTCGTGAAGCCTTTGGGCTTACTGACCATAGCACACCCACAACCATACACCATCGAGTGGCTTCACTAAGGACGAGATCTTCGGGTCAGCCAGTAGTGCCACCTTCCCTATAGCATCAAGCCCTTCATGGATGAGGTATTGTGTGACATTTCTCCTATTGATGTTTCTGATGTATTATTAGGTTTGTTGTTATGACATCCCTCACCGAGCTTGGATTTCTAATGATAAGGGACCCTATACTGCAAAGAAAATATTATAAGGATTGCATGGACTGTCAAAGCCCCTTTTTCACCTATCGCAACCTTTGAAAGGGCTGAAAATCCACCTTTTAGCCTTAAAAGCACTCATTCTAACATATCGAGCCTCTAAGCGCCTTTCGGCTTAAGCCCTTGGCCCTCATTTCTCATATAACCTCGCTTTATGACTGATGGCTAAAAGTCCTTAAGCCCTCTTCGGCCATCGGACTTCGCTGATTCCCAAATCCACTCATTTTCTCTTTTTTTTCACCGTCGAGGTTCATCTTCGCCGAAGAGATCCTGACCATTGATCTCTTCCCATAGATCCAACAGTCATTTCTCCATTGCGCTGCCCCCATCCATCGCACATCACCTTTTCCATCCGCCTTTTATATTTTTTCGCCGATGTGAGAAACCCCGATGCGATCCTGACTGTTGATCTCCTCCCGCAGATCCAACTGTCATTGCTCCATCGCGGTGCGCCCATCCATCGCTCATTGCACATCGCAGCACTCCAAATTTCTCGCTCCTTAATTATTTTCCGCTGATGTGTGAAACCCCGACGCGATCCTGACCGTTGATCTTCTTCTGCGGATCCAATGGTCATCGCTCCATCGCACATCGCGCATTGCTCTTCCCTGTTTCCACTCTATTTTTCACCGCCGATATAATTTGAGTCATTGATCTAGCTCCCCCAGATCCAACGGTCAGTGTTGTTTTGTCGTTCTACTGTTATCTGCATCTTCCATTCATTTCTGCAAAGTTGCGATTAAATCCGGACCGTTGATCATCCTGATCGTACAGTCATCGCTTCGTCACCATATTGTGGTTCACCCCTCCGCTTGCGCCATTCATGCCCTTATGCGATTCAGCGATACATTCTGGACCATTGATCATCCTGATCCAATGGCCAGCGCACCTTTTCCTTTCACCCCACTCACTTTTCCCAAGTTATCTCCGCCATTGATCGAGCCCAATCCAACGGTCACCGCTAGTCTTCCTCTTGACCTGGAGGCACATCAGCGCATGATTTAACACCTTGAGTGCCTCCACAGTTGAATTTTTTGACTGAGGAATATCTTCATCCAACGGTCCTTATTCACTGCGGAGGCACTCGGCCTGCAAACCCGTTCGTACTCTCCACGCCCCCGCAATTGATCTCCACCGTTGATCTCCCTCATGATTGGACGACTCTCGTTCATCTTTGCGCCCAAATCACCATTTCGACCCCAGAGCGCATTTCTAATGTGAAATGAGTAGTTTTAGAGGGACACACGTCACTCTCTAACCTGTATCGCGTTCTCCCATTTCCTTACCACTTACCACCCAAATCCTACGTGAATACCACCTCCGGTATTCCCAAAAAATTCCATTGCACCTCTTTGCACCAAATTCAGTTTTGAACCCTGGTTTTCATGGTTTTTTGCCATGAGGCCCTTTTCCGCTGCATCCACTACCTCTGCAGTGCTCTTCCACCTTCACCCGAGCCTTCTAAAGCAGTCAACCACTCATCATAGGATTTATTTAATTGGTTTGCTGTTTGTGCAAGCTTTTCATGGCATTTTAAGTGCACAGGCCCTCTCATAGCCAATCACAGTGGCTTGAGGCCAAGGATGATGATCCTCCATGCTCAAGAAATCAAAGAAAGTGATAATAAGGGTCAATTTCACGTCTTAGTCAATGGATCATGACCATTGGCCATTCTATAATACCCTCCAGTGCAGAAGACCAACTCATCCACTACCAGCAGTGCCACACCCTCCAGCACAGAAGGCCACTCCTTCCCATGACTAATGGTATTGCCTTCAACAACAGCAGTAGGAGCTCTGCCTCATCAAACAATGATTATCATTCATGACTTGGCCCGCGTGGCCTTTTTACCTTATGTTCTTTTCACTTTGTCATTTTGGGTGAAATCCTTATTTCACTCCTGCAGTTTTTACTTCCAGTTAGCATATTGTTCGCATTTCAGTTAGAAACGGCTTTAGGCCTGTGTTGTAAGATGATGAGAGGCAGTTTACCTCATCATCATTTATGTTTTTTATTTATCCCTGAAACAACATACAAGCACACATAGAAGATATTTTCCCAAAGTATCTTCTCGCGCATAGGAATCAGAGGTTATAAAACAGGAAGACAGCACTAACAACAGGTTCCATATTTTCCAAAGGAATCACTAGTTCGAGTATTCTGTGTGTGTTTTGTATGAAATTTGATAGTAGATGTTTGAATTTCCTGTAGGGATTCAGTAATAAGAAGCTTTGCTGGGATTGGGGATTCCGCTTGGGATGATTCACAGTATGTACCTCTTCTCCTTGTTTTTGAATATAAATGTTCATGTCGTATCTCTCTACATCTCTTGTATCTAATGTTCTAGAATGCGAGTGCTCCCATGTTTAAATGTGAATTTATCATAGCAGATACTCATATTTACTCATCTACAGTGCTTTAAATAGGGCTTAGGCATGATACTTTGTTTCATTTCCTATCTCTTCCTCCTTTCTTCCGATACTAACTACAATGGATTCTTATCTTTGAATGAGCCCAGATATATGGATTCTTATCTTTGCACAAGCCCAATATATATGGACTCTTATCCTTGAATAAGCCTGGTTATAGTTGATATCTCACTCCATCTTCTGCCATAGTCATCGCTCACATATAACTTGATATCTGTGTATTCATTTTTGAAGTCGGCCCCCTTTACAGTATTCTATCTTAAAGTTGTCTGATGCATTTACTTATTGCAGTTTGTACTCATTTTCTACAGTTTTCCTAGTTGTTGTGTTTAACTTTGGGGTCTTGGTTCCACCCTTATTAAAACCATTCATCCGAGTGATAGTTGAATGAGAGCGAAACATTTCCAACTGCATTCAGTTGATTCATATGCTCCTTGCATTTAATATTTCCTAGGCACTGGTCTTTATACAACTCAAGGCCATCTCTAGGAGCTACAACATCTTTCTGGCGTCGTTGCTAGGGAAAGAATTTCAAGAACTAAATCCATGGGCCTCGACAAATATTCATCCACCCTTCAGAATAGGTGAGCATGAAGGGTTGGGATTTTTAGATCCCTCACCTTGGCGACTCCACTGTCATTAAAAGATAAATCTATTTGCAGTCCTGGATTCCCGAAAGGCACACCTGAGGTCAGATACATCCCAGTTGAGAACACCTTCAGTGTCTGATCCAGAGAATATTTTGCACAAAATAAGTTGGAGAGAAATACAATCAACTTATACAGATATTCCCATATTCTCCCTGGAAGACTCTCCATCCTCTTCTCAATTATCTCAATATCAAGGTCTTGATTCTATTTCCAGAACCCTTGACTATACTTCAGATAGCTCCTCCCTTGAAAATATTGAAGTAAAAGATGAGGCAGAATCTATAGATACCACGAGCTTCTTTCTGCATCCCACTCCCGAAGCCGAAGAAGTTAAAGAAGTCACATAGGTTTCCACTTCTTATATTCCAGCATTTCAAGCAACCCCACAAGTCGTTGTTCAGTATATCCCTATTGTTATATACACTCCTCTTCAGCCACCTCCTATTATTCATCAGAATCCTCCTCCACCTCCACCTCCAATCATGGCTATTCCTGGCTTCCTACTGAACAAATATTCCCCCCTGGCATTGCCTTAGATCCTGAACGACATGCCTCAAGATTACTTAAAGATCCTACCTTGTTTCAATGGAGAGAATGATACTAAAGCTTAGAAACACCTGGAATTTTTCTGTGCCTTCACAGAAAATTTCAATGTTGAACATCTAGATGCGGTGTTGATATTGTTTGTCCAGTCTCTAGATTGAGAGGCAAGAAAATGGTTCAAGACCTTGGGGGACCGCTCCATTAATAACTGGGAGGAAATGGAAAATGCCTTTATCAAGAAATGGGGAGAGAAGAAGGACCACGGATACTGTCTTATAGAGTTCAATGCACTTAGAAAGAGACATAATGAATATTTATACAAATTCATCAAGAGGTTTAATAAATTATATACAAGCCTCCCAGTTGAAATGAAGCCTCACTAGATCGCTACTAAAGTGGTGTTTGTAGTAGCCTTTGAGTCAGAATTCGGATTCTCTTTAAGAGAAAGGAAGTCTGCTACTTTGGATGAAGCCCAGACTGATGCATTGGAAGTGGAAGCTAACTTTGATTCTATGGGTAAATCAAAAGGGAGGTCAGATCATGATGCTAGACAGAGAGGGAAAGAAGAAGCATCTACCTCTGGTCAAGATAGAGAGGTAGCAGATTACAAAATTGAGGAGATGAATAAAATGATCAAGAACCTTTCGAGCAAGCTGGTCAAGCTTGAGCTTGAAGCAAATGATTCCTCCTCCAAGCCACCTCAAGCTGCTCCGAACATGGGTTATAACCCCCAATACAGAAAGCCTCCTTTGCAAATATTACAAAGAGATCGGAAGGAGCAGCAAGACCACATACAGCCCCCGCTGTATCTGGAAGGGCAGATGGATGGCCCTACCGAAGACATTCCCGATGGGCAAGATGATCAATATCTTGCTTATTCAGACAATGATGAAATTGAGTCTTCTTTGCAAGAAGGTGAAGGAGTGGAGCTTTCCTTGCAAGAAGAAGAAGAAAAAACAAGTGCTGCTAAAGATCCAGAGATTGATGATTATTGTAAACAATTTATAGACTTCATGCAAGCACAGTTTCATAGAAAATATGACCTTAGGTCCTCTAGAAATAGAACCCGCACACAAGAACAAGAAGAAGAGATGCCTCAGAAGGAGACAGTTGTTCAAAAAGTCAGAGATAAAGGTAAAAAACCTGTGACTGAACCTTTGTATCCTAATGTCTTTGTTCCATCTTCTTCTAATATAGTCCCCAACTCAATTGCAAAAGTCAATCCTATCCCAAGGGAAGAGAAACCTCCAGCTGAGAGTAAAGAGCCAAAGGAAAGTCTCGTAGAGAAGCTTCCTCCTATGTTTAGCCTTCAGAAAGAGATGGAAAAAGTAAAAATTCCTGTCCCTTTGACTGAACTACTGAAACAGCCAGCCTACCAGTCGCAGGTGTCTTCTTTCATGCTTCCTCAAGGATCAGCCCCAATCCCAGATAGTTTAAACCTCTAGGAAGAAAGGCCTATGGTCATTTTCGGTCCTCATGTTGAGGAGTTGGATGCTTCAACTCCTCCTTTCTACGTCTCTTTAGTAATTCATGATTTGTTGTTGCACAACTATATGCTGGATTCCAGGGCATCACATAACCTGTTACCCCTATCATTGATGGAGCAATTGGGGTTGTAGATCACTTTCCCATATAAATATCTCTACTCTTTTGATTCTAAAAGAGTCAAATGTTTGGGGTTGATCAAGGATCTGGTGGTAAACCTAGCCCAAATCCCAGCTAAAAGCGTGGTAATGGGAATAGTAGTGGCTGATATCCCCGCTCGGTTTGGGGTGTTGTTATCAATATCATGGGTTACAAAAATTGAAGGATCTATAAAGTTGGACCTAACTTATGCGACCATCCCTGTGTTTGGAGGCCAAGAAAGAAGATTATACCGGAAACAAGGTTTGTGAAGATGGTCACTAAAGCTGATAATTCAGTAAATTCAACAGTGCATAGCAAAGAGGGTGAGTTTTCTTGTCTAATGCTTGAGGAAGACCAAGATTACTTGTAGGAGCCATATTTATGTCAAGTGAAGACTGAGCAGTCTTCAAGTAATGAAGAAGGTGGGATTTGGACCTTGCACTTTAACAGAGCCAACTCAAAGGAAGGGAATGGAGCCGGGGTTCTCCTTATCTCCCCTACTAGACAACTGGTCCCATTATCTTTCAAATTCGAGTATGAAGCCATGAACAATGTGGCTGAATACGAAGCCTTGCTGCTAGGTTTACAAACAGCAAAGAACATGAATATTCAGAGATTGAAGATTTTGGGAGATTCAAAACTGGTGGTGAGACAAGTAAGAAATCAATGTCAAGCTAAGCACCCATGACTGAGGGCTTACAGAAATGAGGTATGGGACTTGTTAGAGAATTTCTTCTCAGCATTCAATATTCAATTCATGCCAAGAGATCAAAACAGAATGGCAGACTCTCTTGCAGTAGCTGCAAGCACTTTTCGACCACCTCAAAACCCCCTCCTGAGGTATGAAATAGAGGTTCGCTACCGTCCTTCCATCCCTGACAATGTTAAACACTAGCAGGTGTTTGAAGATGAAGAGAAAGTGAAAATATTCATGGAGACTGTTGGGGAATTCTCCAATCTGGACATAGATGTTGGCAAGGAGGAGACTGAGGACCTTCCTTAGAATAAATGGTAGGATACCATGGCTGGCCATAAGGTGCTGCAGTTCAAAGGGAATGTAATACCCAGAGGACTGGTCCCCCTGGAGAGGCTGTTCGATAAGAATGATGTCCCCATCAAGCCAAACAAGGTTGTTGAAGAAAATCAAGTAGATGACCTGAACCTCGGCATGGAGGCTGATCCCAAGCTTGTGAAATTGTCTAATAAGGTACCTGAAGAATACAAAGGGCAATATCGGAAGCTATTTCAGACATATAAATATGTCTTTGCCTGGTCCTATCAAGATTTGAAGACCTTTGATATTAGCATTATCCAGCACAAGATTCCATTAAAATGAGATGCTAAGCCACACAAATAGAAATTAAGACAGATTAATCCTTTACTCCTTCCTTCAATAGAAACGGAAATCAAGAAACTGTTGAAGGCTAATATTATTGTTCCATTAAGATATTCTGAATGGGTGCCCAACTTGGTCCTAGTCCGAAAGAAGAACGGGGAAATAAGATTGTGTGTTGACTTTCGGAACTTGAACAGAGCATCTCTGAAAGACAATTATCCGCTGCCCAAGATGGACCATATATTGCAGAAGGTGGTAGGATCTTCACAAATTTCTATGATGGATGGCTTTTCTGGTTATAATCAAGTAGCAGTGCTTCTGGAGGACTAAAAGAAAACCACATTCACTACTCCTTGGGGAACGTTTATGTATGCTCGAATGCCGTTTGGATTGATCAATGTGGGGGCTACATTTCAAAGGGCCATGGACATTGCTTTTGTGGGGGAACAAGACAAATTTGTGATGGTATACCTGGACGACATCACAGTCTTTTCAATGCTCTATAAACATATAGAGCATTTGTGCAGAACCTTTGACAAGTGCCGCAGGTATGGATTGTCTTTAAACCCTCAAAAATCTCTGTTTGCTTTAGAAGAGGGTAAATTTTTGGGGCATATTGTAACAAAGGCAGGGGTGAAAATTAACCCGAAAAGGGTAGAAGTCATAAATGGTATATCATTGCCCAGAAACAAGAAATAGGTCCAAGTTTTTCTTGGACGTATCAACTTCTTGAGAAGATTCATACTGAACTATGCAGAGATAGTCCAGTACATAACTGAGATGCTGAAGAAGGATAATGAAGTAAAATGGACTATTGAGTCACGCGATGCTTTTAACAGAATAAAAAATGCTTTCGCAGAAGCCCCAGTATTAGAAGGACCGGATTATGCGAAACCCTTCATAATGTTTTCATTTGCATCTCCCCACACTGTTGCAGCTATATTATTGTAGAAAAATGAGGAAGGTCATGAAAAAATTATTGCCTTTTTTAGCCAAGTGCTTCACGACGCTGAGCTAAAGTATAACATCCCGGAGAAACAAGCTTATGCCTTGGTCAAATCCCTGAAGGCTTTTCGGATGTATGTACTGCAGTCAGCTATAACTACATTCGTACCCACAGTGGCTGTAAAAGACATCTTGGTTCATGGATATAGTGCAGGAAAGAGAGGCAAATGGATAGCTAAGATACAAGATTATGAGTTGGAGATACGCCCCACTAAGCTAATAAAGGGACAGGGATTAGCTAAGATCCTTTCTGAATCAAATTGTCAGGCTTTGGGGATAAATTTGTCTATGGTGGCCAACGAAGAGCCTGGGAGAGAAGACGAGCAGCACGGGATAGAAATCGCTACACAAAAGACCCATATGAAGTACCTTCTTAGTGCATGGTACAAAGAAATTGTAGAATACCTCTTAACTCTTAGATGTCCTCCAAGCTACGACAAGACAAAGTTAGAACGCTGAGGCTAAAATCTCAAAAGTTCATTGTAGAAAATGGTCATTTGTACTGGAGAGATCCATCGGGCATACTACTTTTATGTCTCATGGAAAATGAAGTAGAAGAAGTGATGGCAGAATTCCACGAGGGCATCTGTGCTGGCCATTACAACTGGAGGGCTACGACACACAAAATTTTGAAAGTAGGCTTTTTCTGGCCCAAAATTTTCGGATATGTTCATGCTCGAGTAAGGGCCTATGACAAATTTCAGAAATTTACTGAAAGGTAGAAGTTCACACCTTTTCCTATGATCCCGGTACACATAGAAGAACCTCTCCAGCAGTGGGGAATTGATTTCATTGGCGAAATTCATCCTGCCTCAAGCGGGCAACAAAAGTGGATACTAACAGCCACCGATTACTTCACTAAATGGGTAGAGGTTGTGCCAGCAAGGAATGTTATAGACACAGTGGTGATCAAGTTTCTGGAAGATAACATTATCTCAAGGTTTGGCTGCCATACTAAGATTGTCACAGATAATGCTCAAGCTTTAAGTCTGTCAAATTTATCACTTTTTTCCAACAGTATAATATTGGGTTAGGACACTCTAATGCCTACTATCCACAGGGAAATGGATTGGCAGAATCCTAAAAAAAAACTCGGGTAAGGGCATTGAAAAAGGCCATAAATGAAAACCAGAAGAACTAGGATTCATAGCTCAAGTTTGCGCTATGGGAAAATAGAATCACTATTAAAAGGTCAACAGGAAAATCCCCATATGAATTGGTCTATGGTAGAGCAGTAGTTTTCCCGATACAATTGGCCTTACTTGTGGCTAGGTTCATGCAGGATTTTCAAGAGGAACCAAACGAGCTTACCAGAAGAATAAATCAGTTAATAGAGCTGGAAGAGACCCAAAGTCAAGTAAATTGGAGGTTGACTGAGTACCAAGAGAAAATGAGAAACCTGTTCGATCAGCATGCTAAAGATAAAGAGATGCAGGTCGGAGATATAGTGCTAAGATGGGACATAAGAAGGGTTGAGAAAGGAAAGCATGGAAAGTTCGATCCTTTATGGTTCGGACCTTTCAAAATTGTAGAAGCCAGCAGAAACAATACTTTCAGACTGGAAAGTTTGCAGGGTGATCTGCTCGAAGCCCCTGTGAATGGGAAATTCTTGAAACCCTTTTTCCAGTATTGATTCAGGTCGAAAGGTCTGTTGTATGATATTGTACATTATTCAGTTGCTTTTATTATGTTGTTTTCTGTTTTGATTTGTCATGAAGAAAGAAGAGAAGGAATCAAGAGACTGTGTTCACAAGAAGAATGCTAACAGATGTTCTGCGGAGTTCTCGACGCGTTCAAGGACAAACGGGCCATCCCCAAATGGAGCCAATGTTGTTATGACATCCCTCACCGAGCTGGGATGTCTAATGATAAGGGACCCTATACTGCAAAGAAAATATTATAAGGACCGCATGGACTGTAAAAGCCCCTCTATCAGAACCTTTGAAAGGGCTGAAACTCCACCTTTTAGCCTTAAAAGAGCTCATTCTAACATATCATGCCTCTAAAAGCCTTTCGGCTTAAGCCCTTGGCCCTCATTTCTCATATAACCCTGCTTTATGACCGAAAACTAAAAGTCCTTAAGCCCTCTTTGGCCATCGGACTTCGCTGATTCCAAAATCCACTCATTTATCTTTTGTTTCACTACCGAGGTTCATATTTTCCGAAGAGATCCTAACCATTGATCTCCTCCCGCAGATCCAATAGTCATCGCTCCATCGCGCTGCCCCCATCCATCTCACATCGCAGATTTCCGTTTCCATCCACCTTTTATATTTTTCTGACGATGTGCGAAACCTCGATGCGATCCTGACCGTTGATCTCCTTCCGTATGTCCAATGGTCATCGCTCCATTGCGCTACGCCCATCAATTTCTCATCGCACATCACAACACTCCAAATTTCTCTCTCCTGAATTCTTTTCCGCTGATGTGTGAAACCTCGATGCGATCCTGACCATTGATCTTCTTCCGCAGATCCAACGGTCATCGCTCCATCGCACATCGTGCATCGCTCTTCCCCGTTTCCACTGTATTTTTCACCGCCGATGTTCATTCCCCACTGATATAATATGAGTCGTTGATCTGGCTCCCCCAGATCCAATGGTCGGCACTGTTTCGTCGTTCCATTGTTCTCCACATCTTCCATTCATTTCTGCGAATTTGTGATTAAATTCAGACCGTTGATCATCCTGATTGGACAATCATCGCTTCGTCGACATATCGCGGTTCACCACTCCCCTTGCACCATTCATGCCCTTGTGTGATTCCACGATGCATTCTGTACCCTTGATCATCCTGATTCAATGACCAGCGCACCATTGCCTTTCACCCCGCTCACTTTTCCCAAGTTATCTTCACTGTTCATCGAGCCCGATCCGACGGTCACCGCCAATCTTCCTCTCTACCTGGAGGCACTATCAGTGCATGATTTAACACCTTGAGTGCCTCTGCAGTTGACCTGTTTGACTGAGGAAAATCTTCATCCAATGGTCCATATTCACTGCGGAGGCACCCGGCCCGCAAACCCGTCCGTACTCTCCACGCCCTCGCAGTTGATCTCCACCGTTGATCTCCCTCATGATTGGACGGCTCTCATTCATATTCATGCCCAAATCACCATTTCTCCCCAAAGCGCATTTCTAACGTGAAATGAGCGGTTTTAGAGGGACACACGTCACTCTCTAACTTGTATTTCGTTCTCCTATTTCCTTACCGCTTACCACCCAAATCCTATGCGAATACCACCTATGGTATTCCCGAAAACTGCCATTGCACCTCTTTTTGCCAAATTCAGTTTTGAACCCTGGTTTTCATGGTTTTTTGCCATGAGGCCCTTTTCCACTGCATCCACTACCTCCGCACTGCTCTTCCGCCTTCACCCGAGCCTTCTGAGGCAGTCAACCACTCATCGCAGGATTAATTTAATTGGTTTGTTGTCTGTGCAGGTTTTTCATGGCTTTTTAAGTGCACAGGCCCTCTCATAGCCAATCAAAGCAGCTTGAGGCCAAGGATGACGATCCTCCACGCCCAAAAAATCAAAGAAAAGGGATAATAAGGGTCATTTTCACGTCTTAGTCAATGGATCATGACCATTGGCCATTCTATAAGACCCTCCAGTGCAAAATACCAACTCATCCACTACCAGCAGTGCCACACCCTCCAGCACAAAAGGCCACTCCTTCCCACGACTAACGGTATTGCCTTCGCCAGTAGCAGCAGGAGCTCCGCCTCATCAAACAGCGATGATCATTCATGATTGGGCCCGCATGGCCTTTTTACCTTATGTTCTTTTCACTTTGTCATTTTGGGTGAAATCCTTATTTCACTCCTGCAGTTTTTACTTCCAGTTAGCATATTGTTCACATTTCAGTTAGAAACGGCTTTAGGCCTATGTTGTAAGATGATGAGAGGCAGTTTACCTCATCATCATTTCTATTTTTGATTTAGACTTGAAAAAACATACAAGCATGCAGGGAAGATATTTTCCCAAAGTATCTTCTCGCACATAGGAATCAGAGGTTATAAAAACAGGAAGACAACACTAACAACAGGTTCCAAATTTTCCAAAGGACTCACTAGTTCGAGTATTCTGTATGTGTTTTGTATGAACTTTGATAGTAGATGTTTGAAGTTCCCGTAGGGATTCACTAATAAGAAGCTTTGTTGGGATTGGGGATTCCGCTCGGGATGATTCATAGTTTGTAACTCTTCTCCTTGTTTTTGAATATAAATGTTCATGTCGTATCTCTCTACATCTCTTGTATCTAATGTTCTGGAATGCGAGTGCTCCCATGTTTAAATTTGAATTTATCATATCAGATACTCATATTTACTCATCTACAGTGCTTTAAATATGGCTCAGGCATGATACTTTGTTTCATTTCCTATCTCTTCCGCCTTTCTTCCGATACTAACTACAATGGATTCTTATCTTTGAATGAGCCCAGATATATGGATTCTTATATTTTCACAAGCCCAGTATATATGGACTCTTATCCTTGAATAAGCCTGGTTATAGTTGATATCTCACTCCATCTTCTGCCATAGTCATCGCTCACATATAACTTGATATCTGTGTATTCATTTTCGAAGTCGGCCCCCTTCACAACATTCTATCTTAAAGATGTCTGATGCATTTACTTATTGCAGTTTGTACTCAGTTTCTACAGTTTTCCTAGTTTTTGTATTTAAATTTTTGGTCTTGGTTCCACCCTTGTTAAAACCATTCATTCAAGTGATAGTTGCATGAGAGCCAAACATTTCCAACTGCATTCAGTTGATTCATATGCTCCTTTCATTTAAGATGTCCTAGGCACTGGTCTTTATACAACTCAAGGCTGTCTCTAGGAGCTACAACAAGGCCAACCATACTTGTGGAAGCGACATGTTGTGTATGATTCCCAACCTGCTATTATTTTTACTTTGGGAAATAAATTGTACAGGATACCAGAGGTACCAGCGCCTCCCACTATCTCTTTAGTTACTGCAAAACAATGCAGTAAGCTCATTTCCCAAACTAGGAAATTTGTTTTCCTAATGATCCGCCCCCAGGGCAAGAAGAAGACTGTGGCCACGACCTCCAAACATGGCTCCTCTACACGACAACAACAAATGGACAATGTTGTGGAGGAGTACAGGGAAATCTTCACCTCACCCACAGGGGTGCCTCTATAGTGTCAGGTCAAGCACCCCATTAACCTGACCCCAGGTGCGCCGCTACCCAATGGACCGATATATAGGCGCTCTGTTCTGGAGAATGATGAAATCAAGAGGCAGTTTCAGGAGCTGCTATATAAAGGTCACATCCGGCCAAGTTCTTCGTCCTGTGGGAGCCCGATCGTGTTGGTACAGAAGAAGGACGGGACTTGGAGCCTCTGTATTGATTATCGGGCATTGAACAAGATCACTGTTCGGAATAAGTACCTGATCCCACAGATTGATGACATTTTGGACCAAATCAAAGGGGAAAAATATTTCAACAAGATTGACTTGAAGTCTGGGTATCACCAGGTACCAATCGAACCCTCTGATGTGTGGAAGACTGCCTTCAAAGCCAAGGAGGGCCTTTTCGAATGGCTCGTCATGCCTTTCGGATTGAAAAATGCTCCTGCAACCTTCATGAGGTTGATGGATGACATATTGCATCCATTCACCAACTCATTTGTAGTGGTATACTTGGATGACATTCTGATCTTCAGCTAGACTTGGGAAGAGCATCTCCACCACATCCGAGAAGTCCTCCAAACTTTGCGGCAACACAATTTGTGTGCCAATTTGGAGAAGTGCACTTTTGGCATGACCCAGGTTCAATATCTGGGATATATTATTGATGAAAGGGGGGTGCATGTGGATCCAGCCAAGATCCAAGTCATTCGGGATTGGCCAGCCCCAACCACCCTAACGAAGCTTCGCAGCTTTCTGGGTCTTGCTAATTTATACTGCAAGTTCGTGTTGGGATTCTCTCATATCACTTAGCCCTTGAGTCAAGTCACCAAGGGAGGAGCGAAAGAAAATTTCTGTTGGTTGGAATCTCAACAGAAGGCGTTCGTAGAATTGAAACATCTCCTCTGTTCTGCCCTAGTGCTCACATTACCATACTTGCAAAAACTATTTGAGATCAAGAAATATGCCTCTGACTATGCTATTAGGGTAGTTCTTACTCAACAGGGGCATCCAGTGGCATATCATATTGAGACATTGTCCGACACAGTTCGAAATTATCCCACTTATGACAAAGAAATGTATTCCATTGTGCAAGCTTGTCGACAATGGAAGCATTACATTTTGGGGAAGGAGACAATCATCCACACAGACCACCGACCCCTGTATTTTATACAGACACAAGGGAAGTTGCAGAATGATCACCATCAGATGTGGTCCACATATTGGCAAAAATTTCATTTGAACATCAAGTACAAGAAGGGTAGCACCAACAATGTTGCAGGCTTCCTCAGCCGACCACCGATCGTGGCCATAACCACCGTTCTCAACTCTTGTGGGCATGAGACTTCTGATTGGCCGCTTCTCTACAAGAGAGATCCAGAATTCAGCTACACATACAAGGCACTCTTGGGGGCTTTGCAAGTTCCAAATTTTCACCTCTAAGATGCACTATTATGTCACCTAGGACACCTTTGTGTTCCTTCAAGTGAGCATGCCAAGATGATGTGGGAAGTGCACTACAATTGAGTCGTTGGGCATTTTGGGGTCGATAAAATAGTGGCAGTACTGCAGAAGTATTTCTATTGGCCTAACCTTCGACAGGATGTTGGGAAGTACATCAGATCATGCACTTCTTGCGCCATTTCCAAACCGACCATCAAGAAGCAAGGGCTCTATACTTCGCTACCTACCCCTAGTCGACCTTGGGAATCCATATCCATGGATTTCATGTCAGGCCTTCCTTCTACTAAGCATGGAAACGACTGTGTTTTCATGGTCGTCGAAAAATTCTCAAAGATGGCCATTATGGTGGCCTGCAAGAAGAATATCACAGCAGAAGCCACTGCTAAAATCTATCATATCAGATCCCAAAGTCTATCATATCAGATCGTGACAACAGGTTCCTCAGCACATTTTGGTCTAGCCTCTGGTAAATTTTGGACACCAAGCTCACCAAGTCCACAGCTTTCCATCCCCAAACTGATGGCTAGACATAGGTCGTCAACAGGATGATTGTACACATTCTGCACATGTACAATTCAAAGCATCCACGCACATGGGATGAGAGCCTTCCCTATGTACAACACAGTTATAACCGGGCTCTCCACAGCTCAACCGGCCATAACCCCTTCCAGGTGGGCTTGGGATTCTAGCCACTATGTCCCATTGACATAGCCATGCCATTTGCAGCTACTTAGGCCGATTCGGCTCATGTCCAGTCTGAAGCTGACAAAGCAAACAACTTCATCGAGCACATTCAACACATCCTCCAATAGGTTCATGACATATTGGACAGAGCCAATGCTAAGTACAAGCAACGACATGATCAACATCGGGTGCCACACAACTTCCAGGTGGGCGAAAAAGTGTGGCTACATTTGTAGAGGGAGCACCTCACTAGATCCTACCGCAAGATTCGCCCGCTCCAATATGGGCCATACACCATCACCAAGGCTGTGGAGAACAATTCCTTTGAGCTAAGTATTCCACCATTCCTTGGTATGCACCCAGTATTCAATGTAGACCGCCTTCGTCCCTACTTCCCACCTCTATTGGACACCTCTGAAATTGCATAAGAACTCACACAAAAAGTGTTAAACCTAGGCTGCATCGAACAGGCCACCACAGACTGTATCATGGACATGAAAATCAAGAACACTCGCAGAAGATCCAATTGTATCGGGTTGTCAAAATAGGCCAACTCCTGCACCAAGGAAAGTGGTTCACCAGTGACCAAGTTCAACAGAAGTTTCCTCATCTCATGGAGGAAATCAACACAATGGGGACCATTTCTTCCTAAGGGGGGAGGAACGATCCAGGTGGATATTGGTGGCCACCCGCCTATTCCACTTGGGGCCCCACCATTGTCTCTTTCAGTTTTTTTCACAACTTACTATTTTTAGCAGTTTTTCGGGTCCTAAACTTTCGAAGCCATTTTGAAGCCCCAAATGGAGATAGTATGCCGAAGTTACGTCCTAGGAAGTTGAAACACCAATTTACCTAAACGAGTCCCATAGTTTTGGCGCTTCATCTCCTAGGGTTAGGTTTTTGGACGTTTAGAGTTCTCCATTGTTTCTCCATAATAAATAGGCCCTCGAGCCTCATTGTAACACAGTTCGAAGGTCTGTAGCTGCCACATCTCTTCTCATATATTTTCTACCAGCACCCTAGCTATTTTATTTCCATCATGTTTGTAAGCATATTTATGTCATTTGATATTAATGAAATGAAGCCTTATTTCCGTTGTATTTCTATGTCTATGGTTATTTATGTATTTTGTTGCGTTCCTACATAAATTTGGTTCATCAATACATCAGTCCATCATAGAATTTACCTTGCACTTGATGACCCCAAATTCTAGGTGTCAGTCCAAACACCAAGTCCAAGAAGGCCTCCACTAGGTCACCTAGGGTTTTCACAAAGTCATAGGATGGATTTGGTGCCCTACAAACTCTTTTTTTCCTATATGAAGAAAGTACATTAAAAGAAGAAAAGGACAAGTGATCTTAAAACTCATCAAAGAAATCATTCAAGAAAGGTATTTGAATTGAAGCACAAGTTTTGCAGGGGGACAACTGCTCCTTGTTTACATTGCTACAAAAGAATCAAATACCCATCAAACTAGAAATAGGCAAGGTAAAGAAAAAGATCATCATAAGAAGACCATTGATAGCAAGAAGAAAGCAGAAAGCATATGTTTGATGAAAGTCAGGGTTTTATGACTGTTTTGACCAAGCAGTAAATCAATACTAGGGTTGCAAAGGCAAAGGCCTCCTCTACTCCTTCAAGTGCACATTGAAGGACTTTAGGAATCATTAATGAGTTTGAGAAGTTTCAGAGAAATTAGAAGACAACACTATTTTCTTTTTCCTAAGCAACCCAAAAACCTAGGAGTTTGGGAAGATGGAAAAAGATGGTCACGTGGTGACAAAGAAGCCTCCTTCATCACAGTAGATGGCTTCAAATGGTTTCAAACTATCCACAAGGGTCTGGCCTAGAGACACTAACTCCACCTCATCAAAAGGTTAAAATCAGACAACTAAAGGGATCTAAGAAGGTAGACCCAAACACCAGTACTCCACTACACCAAAGGAGGGATGATGATGAAGGGTATCAACAGAAGAGACAATGATCAAAAGAAGAAATTGTATAGGCACCTACAAGAACAAAAGTGGCCAGCAAAAGCACAAAAATGGTTTAGACACCTCACCTCCTTTACTAACATACATAATCTACAAACTAGGAACATACATGTAGCTCGTTTGAGGGAAGTAAGGCCTCCAAAATGTTTTCTTTATCAAGATATATTCTGCAAAAGATAGGTTTGCCATAAAAGGACATTTCTGCAGGTCTGTCAAGATAAACTACCTACAGGAAAATTGATAAAGATGAGCAGACCAAATTTTTTTCACCATGATGGCCCACATAGAGGATACAAGGACTATTGATGCTTAATGTTGGGGTTTTCATATTGAGATGTTGTTTCACTATTTTAAAGAGGAAATCTAACAGAATTTACAGTCAAAGAAAATATGTCTAAAGATCACAAAAATCTGTTGTTTTCAAGTGACAAGCATCATAAAGAGGTTCATTTCTCAAAATGGTTTGAAGGCACTTGCTTAAACTTGATTAAGGTTTTGTGAGCATAAGGGAGACATCTAGGGGCTTCTAGTAAAGAAAAGAATCATTTTATGCCAAAACTGCCACCTACAGGACCAAAAATCCAAAGGACAATGAGAGAAATAAAGAGGGAAATAAACCTTATAAAATTGATTTTTGGCATCAAAATTTTTTTTCAAAAAATAATATGAAGTCTCCTTGACCTTTTCCACACCTCATTTACCCTTGCAAAAAAGAAGAAAACCATTGGAAAGGATTTTTGAAGTTTTCTGTGCAAGTTTGAAAAAACAATTTAGGCGCTGCGCACCGAGGTTGGCGCTACGCACCTGGCCCTCGGTGCTGCGCACAAAGGAGGCAACAGAAGTGTTATTTAACATAGCACTACGCACCTGGAGCCCGGTACTACACACCTAGGCGGGCGCTACACACAGGCCCAGAACGGCTCTACTACCCACAAAATTAAACTGGTGTTGTGCTCTGACTGGCCCGACTGGCCCTTCTTTGACCCAGCGCTGCGCTCTGACAGGCTGATCCGACCTAAACGTGCAGTCGGGTAGGTGTTGCGCACAGACAAACTTTGCCCAGATTTTCTCCAAAAGGGTTCAAAATTTATGTTTTTGCCTCCAAATCTCCCACAGTCAAAGAAACAAGGTTGGTGGTCCCCTCTTCTTCAATCCCCAAGTAATTTTTTCCTTTCATAGTCAAAGAAGGATTTCAAAACCCTAAGAATGGGTCAAAAACAAAATCTTCATGAAAATAAACTTTTTTATCTTCTAAGGTAGGGTTTGCAATATGGATAGTTATAATTTGCTTAAAGGTCACCCATTGCAATCTAATCCCTCTCCTAGAAGCTCTGAACCTTTCCTAGACCTACTTCACTTTTCCCTCCATTGCTGAATGCTTTTCCCTCACCATCCCTCATTCTGTCCTCCCTAAACTTAAAATTTCTCATCAAGCAGAGTGCCAGTTTTTGCATGCAAAATCTCAAGCCTCCATTCACCAGAATTTTCTTTCCACCTCGCACTCACTTTCCTCCACTCATTCATATCCTTCACCTTTGCTTTCTCCACAAAGAAACCTACCTGTTTCCTTTTTTACTCCTAATGCATCCAGTCAAGATGGTCATAGGGATAATGATGAGCAAGGAAATAGCAGTAACAATAAATAACAAGCAAAGGATAGTGGGAATGCTGAAAATAGTAAGGCAACTACAGTTTTTGATGAATAACAAGGAGGCAGCAGCAATAATAAGGTCTGCAAGATGATGGTATGAAAGAGAGTGGTGAAAATAACAGTAAAAAAGAGAACAATAGTGAGAAATTGAAACAAATCAGTGATAGTAATGACATCAATAAATCACTACCAAATGCAGAAAAAGGTGTTGATGATGATCATGATAAAGACAAAGGGTATTATAAAAAAAAAAAATGAAGATATCCTCGAACATAACAGAAAGCACCATGATAGTGCAAACAGTGCTGAAAGAAACAAAGACAATGATCCTGAGGAAAACAGAAGGAGATGATGAAGAAATTGAAGACCGGGAGAAAGTAAATGATGAAACTGAAATAGAGTCCGAAGGGGAAGACACTGACCAAGGCAATAGCACCAATGAGAGAGTCAGTAATGAGCAAGGGAATAGTCTTGATAGTCATGACCACTGTCATAACTGTCATAACCAACATCAACTTCTAAATGTTAAAAGAAACTCAAAGTGAATGTGCAGGAAATTAACTAGAAAGAGAAACTTAAAGAAAGACAGAGCCAAAGATAAGCAAGTTAAGAAAGTGATGATCAGTTTGAAGGCCTGAGTGAGAAGCAGGTAAAGGTGGGACAAAAATTAGAAGTATGAACACCAATGAAGATGATGGCAGTGCCAGAAACAAAGAATTCATTAAAAATTAAGCACTTAAAGAAAGTAAAGACCAAGAAAAACTTGGAGAGATAACTCAAGGTTTTTCATATGCTTCTCAAAACCCTTGAAGGACCTCTCCACCAAGTTTGAGGAAAATTGAACAATTTTTTGTTTTTTCCAAATTTTGACTCCTCGGAGCGCAGCACCCTAGCTGCTACACAAAAAATTGGTACATCCTCAGCTCTCAAAGTTTTTATTTTTGGATTTCTCACATCATCAACAGTTGGCTCACCAATTATCAGATCATTTGGAGCATTTTTACCCCCTCAAAAGGTCAAAAAACATCAAACATTTGACCTTTCTGCCTCATTTTCAGA
The DNA here is from genome assembly GCA_034641835.2 of Pinus albicaulis. NCBI lineage: Eukaryota > Viridiplantae > Streptophyta > Pinopsida > Pinales > Pinaceae > Pinus > Pinus albicaulis. The sequence goes on from CM076571.1 coordinate 45,797,691, forward strand.
TCAGGCGCTACACACAGAGTAGTGTTGGGAGATTTTATTTTTGGATAGGAAAATGGCATCCACTTAGCACAAATCAAGCATTTCTGGAACGTAGACTCATCAGGCTTTCCAACGGGCCATCATGGAACCAAATCCAGTGTCGGAAAGGGGTCCAAAACACAGCTGCAAGATACCCCATTTTCTACTGAAGTGGCGCTACGCACATAGGCTGCCTAGTGTGTTTTGGACCAAAAGTCAACAAAACACTCTTATTTATTGCAAATAGATATTTATGAGTTTTTTGAGGAAAACTAAGCTAGAATTAGGTTCAAATAGTTATTTTAGCATTTATTTCTTGGGATATTATGTGCCTTGGGCCTTGCATGGTCTCTTGGCCATAAATTATATTTATGACTATATTTGACATTTTCCTACCACATTTAGGGTTTTAGTCCTCATTTGCACCATAAATAGAGCATGAGGCCCCTATGTATTTTGTTGGAATTTGATGAGCTTGAAGAGCAATATACATGGTTTCATGAGCTTGGAGAAGAAATTGGTTTTGTGAAGTGGATGAATGGCTTGTTTTCTTGGATGATGGAGAAGCTTGTTTGCAAGATTCCATAGCTTGGTGAATGGTGATGTTTTCCTAATTTGTCTATTATTTCTTTTGTTATCATTATGTTTCATGATTCTTAACTGCTATTAAACAAAAAAGTATAGGTTGAGACATGTTCTTTGAGGCACCTCAGTCCTCCTGTTTGTTATAGCCTTTATGTTTTCTCTTTTGGCCATCTTAAGGAATTATTTACTGCTCCTTAGGTCGACCAAAAATTGTTTTTTGTTTCATGTATGGTTAGTATACTAGTTTACAAGTAAGACTCATGGTATGCCCTGCTTATTTGAAGTTCTCAAAACCCTATCTTGAAGCCTTTCTGTGGAATATTGATTGATTAAGTTAAGATAAAGAGGTCTCGTTCGATATTGCCCTTTTTCCATGCTTGTAAACTTATTTCATAGTTCCCAATAGCTTTAAATGTGATGTTTAGGAGTTCCCTCTTCATAAATTAAGTTATTTGTTTAAATCTTGTATGTTTTCCCAAAATCTGAAGGTGAATTTCTAAAGTTAGGAGTTCTAATGCTTCTATGTTTCACTGAAATGTTCATCTTATATGTTTATCAGTTTGAGTATTGTTCATAGAGATCAATGGTTTTCCGTACCTCATGATTTATGCTTCAGACTATATATGTGTAAGACTTCTTAGTCTTTTAACAAATTTAATGTTCACTACACATCATACATCACTTTAAGGATCCATTGACCCTGCTAAATCAGCCCTACAATACACTATGTTTCATCATTTAGACACACTTGACTTTCACTTGCCTCCATAGCCCAATGGATTTGACATACTCTCACTCCACCTATTTCATTTGACCATATTTCCTAACCAAAACAATCAACAAACCCTACACCTAATAACTAGCCTAAAATCAAAACCCTAGAGAAAAAAGAACACATCCTTTGCACCCAATAGAGAGATCCCTCTCTGAGTCCAGGAAGGCTAGGTCCTCAGACTCCAAAGCTTCGTTCCATGTTACCCTGTCATTTTGTCTACTAATCTACCAAATCATGGGACACTAACATTTTGGTGATCACGGTGGGACTTTCTGAGTTAGTGGTAATCTAAGTATTCCTTAGGACTCCTTAATCCCTTGTTAAAGAGTATCCAGTGATCATTTTTCCACCTCATTGCCATACTAACATTTTGGGGATCATGGTGGGACATTCTGGGTATATAGCTACTTAGAAAACTCCAATAGACTCATTTGAACCTTATATTAAGCTTAGAAAATTGGCTAATAGTATTTGGTGGCTCATTTTCTACCTCATCGCCACACTAACACAATGATGAACATGATGGACCTTCTGATTTAGTGAAAAAATAAGTAAACCTTAGAACTTCTGATACCCTCGTCAAATCATTAAGAACACATACTATCAGCCAAAGAGTAGACTCTATTTTCTTTATCATCCTAGAAAAATGATGACTCAGTTACAGGACACTCTCACAAACTTTAAGAGACTCAGAAAACCCCAAAAATCCCTTAGATTGGTTTTTTATTACTTATTGGTGGTGGACCATAATACATTTTACCTTCAAAAAAGCTAAAAATTTCCACCGGGCGACTCCACTAGCCTCCAGTGGGCCTATTACTTCATTAACACTCATTTGACTTTCTAAATTTGTTTCACACCAACCCTAAGAAGTTTATGAACCCATTCATATATTGTATAAGTACCAAGCATTAAGAAATTTCAACCTTAAGAAACAGTACTAAGACTTTTAGCCTCTCTGAATTTTGAAATTCGAAATTTGGCTTCACATAGGATCAGTACCAAATCTCATCTGGACCCAAATCTTCCCAACATATTTGATGACCCAGAGAAGATTTTGTGGCAAAATTTTAGATCTAGAAACTTAACCACCATTAGGACCATCCAAAGAACAAGCTTTGTGCTTGAATATCCCATAGCTTTGCAAGATCCCCAATTTGACTTGCACCATACCAAGAACCTCTTCAGAAATAGGTCTCAAACTGATATTGACCAAAATAAACTTGAACCCTTATATTTGCACCAGATTTTTAGTAGAGAAGCCTCTCCTTCCACACCACCTGACTTTCAGCTTCTCCATCACTTCAACTCTTTCCATACCAAGTCTACTTAAAATCAGTTTGTCGATCCAAGTACTTCCACCACACCCATCCATACCACCACTGTGCAAACCACTCCACTTCATCCTACACCCCCTATCACTAACCCACCTTTTGTAAATCCTCAAGCTCCCATCATGGCAGCTTGGTATGCACCTTTGGTATTACCCCAACCCCTAGTGCGGTTGCCAAATTACTATCAATCTAAGATCCCTCATTTTACCGGGGTTGAATCCATCACTGCCCAAAAACATGTAGATAGAATCAATGATGCTTTTGAGTACATTGAGATAGAGGAAGAAACCATTAAGATGAGAATATTTGCACAAAGCCTAGGAGGAGAGGCCAAAAAATGGTTCAAAGCAATAACTCCTAATTCAATACGTGACCTCCCTTCCCTCTACCAAACCTTTATAAATAAATTGGAAATCAAGAAAAACCCCCTCCAAATCTTGTTTGAATATAACAAACTTAAAAGGAATGTAGGAGAAAGTGTGCAATACTATTGCACCAGGTTTAACAGTGTGTATAATGCTCTCCCACCTCACATGAAACCCCCACAAGGCCTAGCACTGGTGAAATTCCCTGAAGGTTTTAACCCAGACATGACTTTCCAAATAAGAGAAAGAGACCCTGAAACCTTAGAAGAAATGCACAAAGCAGCAATTAGTGCAGAGGTAAACTTAACTGAAAAAAGAGCTAGGTTGAGATTAGAGAAGAGAGTAACCTATAAGGATGAAACTATGCCTTCAACCTCCTCCTCTGATTCTAAATTATACAGCCTAATGAGGACTGTGGAGAGAATGATAGAGAAGATAAACTTAAATGAGAGGACACCTCCTAGAGACAATCAAAACAATTCCCAAAACTGAAACAGAACTCAAAATTTTAGAAGAGATACCCCTCAAATCAAACAAAGGGAAAATGACCAACAAATCAGACCTCCCTTTCAACAAAACTGTGTAGATGGGGAAGAAGTAGAAATTATAGAACCTGAGGAAAACCACATAAATCTAATAGGTTATGATAATGAAGAAGATGTTTTTTCTCACCGAAGAAGAACAAGGCTTCTAATCCTCAGATCAAACTGACACAAACTATGAGGATTCTAAATACTACCGCTTGGGATTTGAAAATGCCATCATGGAAATCCATAAGATGTATGATCTTAGGAGCAATAAACACCTAGATTCAGCCAAGAAAGGCCAAATATATGTTGTTGTTCGAAAAGTACCTGAAACCACCTCTAAGAAAAAAACAGAGAATGTCAACACTATGGTTAAGAAAGCTGAAGCAAACAAAGGAAAAATCAGCCTACCAACCCAAGACCTTAGTTGTCCTAGTACCTCCACCAGTGACCCTAAGAAAACCATTTTTTCTAACACTCCAAACCAAGATAAAAAAATCAAGAATGTAGAAAATATAATGGTTGATAAAGTTGATGTTAATATGTTCAAAACATTAGTGCCTTTCAATTTTGAGGGAGAGATTGCCAAAATCAAGATAAATATGCCCCTCATTGAACTGGTTACTCAACCCGTATATAGATCTCAGATGTTGAAGGTAATAAACATAAGAAATGATGTTGACACTTTACACTTGGCTGATGAAACACCTGAGTTGTTGTTTGGACCCAAAATAGAAGGAAAGTATCAGGAAGGAGCCATTCCCCCTTTCTATATCAGCCTAAACATACATGACAAAATCTTACATAATGCCATGCTGGATTTCGGTGCTTCTCACAATCTCATGCCCAAAGTTGTGATGGAGAGATTAGGCCTAGAAATAACTAAACCTTACAAAGACCTGTACTCCTTCGATTACAGTAGGGTCAAATGTTTGGGCCTCATCAAGGACCTTTGTGTTAACCTGGCACAAGTGCATGCAAAGAATCTAGTCATAGACATAGTAGTGGCAGATATTCCTCCCAAGTATGGCATGCTCTTATCCAGATCTTGGGGAGCCAAGCTTCAGGGGAACCTTTAAGTAGACATGTCCTATGCAACCATCCCTGTTTTCAACCAGACAAGAAGATTATATCGAGAATCACATATGAAATATATGGTTAGCAGTCAGGACAAACCAGACAACACTCCTCTCTATTCTATTCACTCAGATCTTGATTCTTTCATACTATATAATGAGGAAGATAATGTTGAGCAAGTATATGAAGTTGAAACACATCAAGACACAATACAACAGTCAAATCAGTCTTTACATAGAGAACTCAGTATTCAGACCTTTGGCAATCTTGAACAAACACATCATGACAAAATAAAACTTGACTCTCCACAGACTAACAATGAAACCTTAAAACCAATGGTCAGTTTGACATATAAATCAGGTTGCTCGAAGGGAGGAAAAAAATCAGAAACCCAACCCTTCCCTTTTACCTATTCCAAAATGCTAAGATGCCCTCATAGAACCAAAATCCTAGGTGATCCTAAACAAAAAAATATTATGTTCTTACCTTATCTGGAAACCTCATTATCAGAGAGTCTTGTTCCTCCTGAAAAGCTATTGACCCTCACTGATGTGGCCATCAATCCTAAAGGGATGTCTGTTGAAACTGATATAGAGGGATACAATATAGGCAGTCTAAGAAGACCCAAGGTGATTCACTTATCCAAAACCTTGCCATTACACACAAAAATCAAATACTTGAGGTTATGCAATAAATTTCAGGATGCTCTTGTTTATAGAAGTAAAAGCTCAAAACCTGATGACATAGACATTGTTCCAAAGAGACCTCTTTCCAAGAAGAAGTATGAAACCTTTTGAAAAATCCTATTACTAACTAAGAAAACCAGAGGATGCAGACTGTGTATGGACTTTAGATGCTTAGGCAAACCCTCCATGGAATACAAACACCCTTTTCCAAAAATAAGTTATCCTATGCCAAAAATAGAAATTTCTAACAAGGTGACTTTGATTGGTAGTATTTCAGGTTTTCATGAGATGATACCACTTCAAATCAGTCAACACAAAGAAATTTTCAAAGTTCTTTGGGATGACTACATGCTTGACCAAATTTTTCCTGGAATAAGGAAAGCTAAAGACACCTTCCAAGAGGCCACAGCCCCTGTTACCAACTTTTTCACTATGATTTACATTGATGACTTTGTCATTAGTTTAGAAGCTGATGAAGATGACCTTTTTCACCTAGACAGTTTCTTTCACAGAAACAAGGATTGGGAACAAAAATCAAAGAAGGAATATAAAGGAGAACTTGGCATATTTGAAAATTCTTGGGAGAAATCTTGCACCATGCCCCCAAAAATAGATATTCATGTTCCTCATCTGCAAGAGCTGAATGAAAAGGGGTTGGTAGATGATCCTGGGGAAGACAGGGTAATCAAATACCATGGCCATTTAGAGTCTTAGTTAGAATTTCTCATTCATTGTACATATCATTGTTTGATGAAAAGATATTGAGAGAAATCACAAAAAAATGCAAAACAGAAAAATGGAAAAGAGGGCAAATTTGAAAAGAGGTAGAGCCCCATACCCAAAAATAGAATTACTGAAAGTGTGTAAGTCTAAATACCACTACTAGTGCATAAAGGAGTCCTTTTTCATTCATCTATCCTAATCATGGTTGAAGCATGTTTAAATTTATTTGTTGATAAGTTAGTGAAAGATAATGGGTCAAATTGTTCAAAGCTTGACTTGTCAAAAGATAGATTAGGTAGAAAGATACTGGTTCCACATGCCTAAACAGAACCAAAGAGAAAAATAGGGATGAGTAACAAAAAATGTATCCTAGCCCTGGTTTTTCTAGTCTTGTTTTGTACAAAAATAACATTTGTGTGAAGCTTGTTTTTATGCCACAAACCCATGGTAAATCAGATTATCTAATCCTGATTTAGCCATGTTTTCAATTTCCTGTTTGTAGCCTAGTGAATAAATCCTGTCAAACAGTTTAACCTTGACAATTGAATAGTATAGGTAAATAATCAAGGGAGTTCATTAGCCTAATCTGAGCTCCAAGAAGACATAAGGTAGAATTAGATAGTTTATTTTTCTTTCAAAAAACAATGTCAAGGTTGCTAGTCCAAATGCACCTAAAGAAGAAAAAATGTTAGGCAATTAGGGTGGGTAGTTAGAGATGGATTTAAGCTAATCATGTTTTTTAGATTATTGAGATCATAAGCTTTGAGCAAGCATCAGCAAGAGAAAGAGGTAAAATCTTCCCAATGGATGAGACACTAGACACCTCCCGAAAAGGAGCTGCCCTCCCCAAGTGGGGCCACTATTAGTCATCAGTAATTTTTGCCTGCATAGATGACCAAAATATTTTCCCTAGATTTCTAGAAAAAAAGTTCTTGAACATTGTGAGTTCTAGAAATCTCACTGCCTTCATCATCCTTAAAGATAATTTTTCACTATTTCATCTTTCCCCCATGTCTAGCATTGTCTACCAGTCCCAAAAAACCCATTAGTGGCTTATGTCACTATCCCTATCTATATTATTTCACCTTTGGCCCAAATCCTCTATTTTGTTTTGCCTAAAAATCCCCACGGTTACCTAAGCTCACCAAACAAACAACTTTGTTGTGTCTCCCAAAGTACTCTCAAACCCTGATAGTCTCAAGCTATCTCTGTAGACTCTTTAGATAAATCAAGTACATTGGATTTTGGATCTTCAATACATCAGTCCATCATAGACTTTATCTTGCACTTGATGATCCCAAATTCTAGGTATCAGTCCAAAAACCAAGTCCAAGAAGGCCTCCACTAGGTCACCTAGGGTTTTCACAAAGTCATAGGATGGCTTTGGTGCCCTATAAACTATGTTTTTCCTATATGAAGAAAGTACATTCAAAGAAGAAAAGGACAGGTGATCTTAAAACTCATCAAAGAAATCATTCAAGAAAGGTATTTGGCCTGAAGCACAAGTTTTGCAGGGGGACAGCTGCCCCTTGTTTACATTTCTGCAAAAGAATCAAATACCCATCAGACTATCAATAGGTAAGGCAAAGAAAAAGATCATCATAAGAAGAACATTCATAGCAAGAAGAAAGCAACAAGCATATGTTTGATGAAAGTCAGGGTTTTATGACTGTTTTGACCAAGCAATAAATCAGTACTAGGGTTACAAAGGCAAAGGCCTCCTCTACTCCTTCAAGTGCACATTGAAGGACTTTAGGAATCATTAATGAGTTTGAGAAGTTTCATAGAACTTAGAAGAAAACACTATTTACTTTTTCCTAAGTAGCCCTAAAACCTAGGAGTTTGGGAAGATGGACAAAGATGATCACGTGGTGACAAAGAAGCCTCCTTCATCACAGCAGATGGCTTCAAAGGGTTTCAAACTATCCACAAGGGTCTGGCCTAGAGACACTAACTCCACCTCATCAAAAGGTTAAAATCAGACAGCTAAAGGGATCTAAGAAGGCAGACCCAAACACCAGTACTCCACTACACCAAAGGAGGGATGATGATGAAGGGTATCAGCAGAAGAGACAATGATCAAAAGAAGAAATTGTGTACGCACCTGTAAGAACATAAGTGGCCAGTAGAAGCACAAAAATGGTTTAGACACCTCACCTCCTTCACTAACATACATCATCTGCAAAATAGGAACAGACATGTAGCTAGTTTGAGGGTAGTAAGGCCTCAAAATTGTTTTCTTTATCAAGGTATATTCTGCAAAAGATAGGTTTGCCATAAAAGGACATTTCTGCAGGACTGTCAAGATAAAATACCTACAGGAAAATTGATAAAGATGAGTAGACCAAATGTTTTTCACCATGATGGCCCACATAGAGGCTAAAAAGACTATTGATGCTTAATGTTGGGGTTTTCATATTGAGATGTTGTTTCACTATTTTAAAGAGGAAATCTGACAGAATTGACAGTCAAAGAAAATATGTCTAAAGATCACAAAAATCTGTTGTTTGCAAGTGACAAGCATCATAAAGTGGTTCATTTCTCAAAATGGTTTGAAGGCACTTGCTTAAACTTAATGAAGGTTTTGTGAGCACAAGGGAGACATCTAGGGGCTTCTAGCAAAGAACAAAAACATTTTATGCCAAAACTGCCACCTACAGGACCAAAAATCCAAAGGACAGTGAGAGAAATAACGAGGGAAATAAAAATTATAAAATGGGTTTTTGGCATCAAAATTGTTTTTCAAAAAAGAATATGAAGTCTCCTCGAATTTTTCCACACCTCATTTACCCCTACAAAAAAGAAACAAACCATTGGAAAGGATTTTTGAAGTTTTCTGTGCAAGTTTGAAAAAAATATTAAGGCGTTGTGCACCGAGGCCAGCGCTATGCACCTAGCCCTCGGCGCTGCGCATAGAGGAGGCAACGGTAGTGTTATTTAACACTGCGTTGTGCACCTGGGCGGGTGCTAATCACAGGCCCAAAACAGCCTGACTGCCCACAAAATTAACCCGGCGTTGCGCTCCGACTAGCCTGACTGGCCCTTCTCCGACCTGGTGCTGCACTCCGACAGGCCGACTCGACCTGAACGTGCGGTTGGGCAAGCACTGTGCACAGACAAACTTTGCCTAATTTCGTCCAAAAGGGTTCAAAATTCATATTTTTGCCTCCAAATCTTCCACAGTCAAAGAAACAAGGTTGGTGGTTCCCTCTTCTTCATCCCCTAAGTAATTTTTTCCTTTCATAGTCAAAGAAGGATTTCCAAACCCTAAGAATGGATCAAACCCTAAATCTTCATGAAAATAAACTTTTTTATCTTCTAAGGTAGGGTTTGCAATATATTGGATATTTATCATTTGCTTAAAGGTCACCCAATGGAAGCTAGTCCCTCTCCTAGAAGCTCTGAACCTTTCCTAGACCTACTTCACTTTACCCTCCATTGCTGAAATTTTTTCCTTCACCATCCATCATTTTGTCCTCCCTAAACTTAAAATTTCTCATCAAGCAGAGTGCCATTTTGTGCATGCAAAATCTCAAGCCTCCATTCACCAGAATTTTCTTTCCACCTCACACTCACTTTCCTCCACTCATTCTTATCCTTCACCTTTGCTTTCTCCACAAAGAAACCTGATTGTTTTCTTTTTTACTCCTAATGCATCCAGTCAAGATGGTGATACGGATAATGATGAGCAAGGAAATAGCAGTAACAATAAAGAACAAGCAAAGGATAGTGGGAATGCTGAAAAAACTAAGGAAACTACAATTTTTTATGAAGAACAAGGAGGCAGTAGTAGCAAGAAGGTCTGCAAGATGATGGTATGAAAGAGAGTGGTGAAAATAGTAGTCAAAAAGAGAAAAAAAGTGAGAAATTGAAACAAGGAAGTGATAGTAATGACATCAATAAATAATCTGAAAATGAAAGTATTTGTACTATTGTTCAAAGTATTCATTTCCGTTAGATTAAGTGTGAAAAGTGTTTGTCATGTCTTACAAATTAAACAAAGTGTTTTTGGTAACTATTTTTGAGTTTATGTGTGAGGGAATGTTAATTAAAATTACTATTTAACATCTTAAATCTGAAATACACAGCATCATAACTTCACCATAACAACACAGCAACATGATGAGGCAGTTCACCCCTCCTGGGCTACATCTGTCGGGTCCAAGGCTCCCAATGGGCATGTCCTTGCTATATTATGAGGCTCAAATTGGTTTTATAGTGATAAAAAGGCCTATATATGCAAAACCAGCTGTGAAAATCAATTCAAAATGTAGAAATAAGCTAAGAATGACTTTTATTTCACCTAAAACAGTGAATTGTAGCCCAATGCAGCTCCATTTCCCTCATGGCCCTGATGGCTCTCCAAGATTCCCTGAAGCAAAAATGGCTGAAAAACACCTTTGTTGGCTCTGCAGCCTATCCCAATGGCTCTAGAATGCTCATAATACCCAAAATTGACTAAACTTTCATCCAAATGGGCTCAATATTGGAGAAGTTATGATGAAAACAAAAATTTTCCCATCTTCCCTAAACAAACTCCACTAAATGTGGAGCAACTGCAGATAACGCTCCAAAAATAGTAAACCCGCCAAAAAAGTCGGAAGCGCTCCAGAATTGGCGGTGATGATAAATGTTATAGCATCATTTTTCACCCTCATGTGATTCATGATTGTCTCTTTGGCCTTGGGCACCCATTCTCACAGACTTGAACAAAGTTCATAAAAAACAGTGTTAAAAATCCCATACACGGGTATGCCCAGACTTTTCCACGTGTATACGCTAGTCCATACACACTTTTCCACGTATGCCATTAAAATCATTAAAAATATATATAAAATTCCCTATTTTCGGGCTGGGTTGATGGTTACTCCAGTAGTTCAACCACCCCAGCACGTGGCCAACTGTTTCCAACAAATTGAAACTACTTTGAGGGAGTATAAAAGCCCCTCACATGCATGGCCTAAAAGTGGAGAGAAATTTATAGACATTATACTCTGTTGGAGTCCCAATTCAAGTTTGATTTCCCGTGCTTCCTGCACTTTCCCAGATTTTTTACAGTTGTTTCCTGGAGATGTTCATCAGTTTATATGTCATCTCGTGTGCACAAGTCTTGAAAGTATCCTAGCGAGGCAAGGGCGGGACGGATCTGGACGACGGTCTGTTCGAATATCGTGGAAGGATTCAGGTGATCTCTCCACTTTTTATTGTTGTACATGCTGTTTGTAATGAAGAAGAACCATCTTGTTCCCGAATTCACGTGTTAATATCTGCTTGCATGTGTCAAAAGATCGTTATTTAAGCATTTATTATTGTTTATATGATGTTTCACATGGATTACACTGACATTTAGGAGAAGTATATGTTGTACAACTAGATTTCCGTGCATGTTCTTTCTTGATTTCCAGGTTGAAGAGGAAGAAGGGTTGATGGGGGTTTGGACCCCACGGGATCTACATCAAATGTAGGATTACGGGTGAGTTCTACTATCGATGTTATCTAGTTTTTAGCGTACAAGTGTGGTTGTGTGAGTCCTTCTTGAATAGCATGCTCTGATCTGTGGAGGTTTTGACCCAACAAACCTCTAGGGAGTTATTTCCCGAAATAGAACTGGCGACTCCACTGGGGATCGCATTCTTGTGATTCCCCTGTTGGGTGGTTTCAGCGGTTTGAAAGGTTTCCAATAGTTTTAATCATTATTTCCAGTCCAGTTAACTTTTTCTCAGTCAGACTGAAGACCTGGTTCTTTATCCAGGCTTGATATTTTTTATTTTTCATTATTTGCTTTCTCATACGCGAGTTTTCCTTCACACAGTCGCGTATACACGCAGTTTTTGTTAAAGTAAGTCGCGTATACGCAGGTTTCCTTTGACACAGGCACGTATGCACGCTTGTTGAAAAGTTGATAAGTAGCGTATGCTTGGGCAAATTTTGAAATTTTTAATTTCTTGACTTTTTAGTCTTGTCTGTCTATGGAGACCTATTCCTGCAGTGTCTTTATAGTCTCTGGATTGTGTTGATAGTGGTTATTGGTATTTTTCTCTCTTGTTTGGTTGAAGACTGGCTTATTAGGCAAATCTTGTTTTTTAGTGCTTGCATTTCTGGTTCGAGTACCAAGATCTCTTTCTGGAGATTCTTGGCTATTCTGCTTTATCAGGACAGAGAGCTTCTGCTCGGATGCTCTTTCCTCACTTTATGTTTTGCTTTGCACTTGGATTTTTGCCTGCTTTTGGTTGGTTTTCTTGATTTCATGTGACTAGGTCTTGTTGCAATTTTTTGAAGAGTCATTCTTGGTTCTTTGAAGTTTTGTTTGCTGCGAGATTGTGCTATTGTTCTGGGCTGAGTTCCTGAGTTTCTTGTCTTCCTTTTGCTCGTATAAATCTTGCCACTCTGGGGCACTATAAGATTTAGAGCATTTTTGTTGAAGCTTTGTTTGAAATTCAGAGATTGTTTGGCTTGAGAATTGGATAGTTCTTCTTGGTCCCTTTGAAGTCTTCTTTTATAAAATTCAAAAAGCTCAAAAACATTTTTGTTTTGCCATTGCTTTTGTTTTGCATTTTTGTTTTGGTTTCTTCCTATTTTTTGAAGCTTTGTTGAGATTTCTTCCCTTCGGTTTATGACTTGATTTGGGAAGGGAATTTTCATTGGTTTCTTTCTCTTATTTCAAGCATTTTTGGTGTCTTTATACTGAGAGTTTCTGATTTGGGAACTAGCTTTGTGGACAGCCGGAAAACTGATAAAACTGAAGGATTTGTGGAAATTTCTCTTTGCTTTATTAGATTTTGCATCTTAGAATTGGCATGCTCTTAGTAATTTGCATCAGGTGCACTTAAGCATTTAATATTTTTCATAAAATTTTGCGAGTGTGAAGTTTGATATCTGAAAAGAAAAAAAAATTAGTCTCGTAGAACCTGTGTAGAAATTTATTTTCATCAAAAGGAAATTACTGCATTTGCATGTAGTTTGGTTTTCATTAATTTCTTTTCTGCGTCATAAAACACCACGATTTTCATTTCCATATCCCTTTGACTTAATATAACAGCCAACTAAAATAACCGCATTAATTTAAAAACAACTAGCAAGTTTTTTATTAAGTGTCATACACCAACTAGCTAGGTTGTAGGGCCTTGGATTAGGTGAGTGGAGAGTTAACTCTCCAAGGCCGCTCAAACTAAAACATATAAGTTTATTAATTGAGTGAAATCCAACTCCATTAGGTGGACCGGTAAAGCTCTCCTCCAGAGAGTCAAGCGCGAGGGGAAGTGAAGGTCGAGAAGAGAGATACCCCCTCTCTGATTTGTTGGATCTTGCCTCAAGACCGTTCCGCCCGACTTCTGACATGGATTGGTGCCCATAGTTGCCATTCCTAGGTTCCACACAGGTGACTACGGGTGGGAATACCCGTGGTACCTAAGGCAGACATCGTATCACTTTCAACAATACTTCTGGAGGGTGCCCCAGCGAGCTTGGTTACTTGCACCGGCAAAGGCTATTGTCAGGAGGTCGGCGTAACTGTTTCTGTTACCTTCGCTAGTAGGCCTGGGCTGTAATTATCCCAGACTACTTTCAAGAGGTCCTATTTTTCGCTTTCTCGTATTTTGGTGTCCGGTCCTAATCACCCGAAGCGGAAATACTTGAAGGCTGCTTGCTTGGCTGTATCTTAGGGATTTTTGTAGTGAGTGCTCTTTGCTCCTAGCTTGCTTAGCTTTATACTTTTTTGAGTCTAATCAAAATTTGTTAAAGTGGCTGATCAAGCGCCTCTTCGATCGAGGAGAATCCAGGGGTTATCTCCCGAGAGTGTTGAGCCTTCTTCAAGAAGGCGTAGGAGTAACATAGCAGGTGAATATCACCCTGTGATATCTGACACAGTGGAGAGAGATCCTCCACAAGGGCTTGAAGGTTTTGTAGTTGGTTCCGGTGTTGGTTTCGAGAGGAGCGTTCCGCTCACCTCGAGAGTCTTGTTTCCAGAAGAATTAGGAATAGAAGTAGAGGAAGTACCTGAGTCTCCTCAGTCACTTCCATCTCCTCTTCCTCCTGATTATCTGTTTGTTGTTGAGTACATCGGACCTGAGTCAGAAAGACCAGAAAGTCCTTCATTTTATTCATACCTTTCGATGGCCACGATTGGAACGCAGCTTCAGCTGTGAGTGCTGCAGGCATTCAGACTCCTGCTTCAGTAGAAGGAGGAGGCACAATTGTTATATCTTTGATTGCCTCTAGTACTTTTGTGTTTGGCTCTGGCTTCACCCAAGCACATGCTTCTCAATCTGGTCCCTTTTGTTTTGGAATGCCCACTAGTGGGATTCCTTCGTTTTCCTTTTCCGCTGCTACAGCTTCATCTACACCCATGTCTTCCATGGCTAGTGGGTCAGCTTCTTTTCAAGGGTTCCCCTTCGGAACTGGGCATATTCCTAGTTCGAATCCTTCTTTAGGGTCTTTTCCTTTTACTTCTCAGACTCAGAGTTTTAACCCTTGGTCTGGAGGTCAGAGTTCGACTACCTTTATAGGTTGGAACCATGTATTTACAATAGTGGGGGCAGGGAATCAGTTTTACGCTGGTCAACAAGGGAATGTTTCTTTCCCTTCGTCGAGTGCTTATCAGAATTTTTCCCCTCTTTCTAACGCTTGGAACCCCTATCAGGGGATTTCCTCTTCATTCATTACTTCGGGGGGGAACTGGTCCAGTCTTTGGTAACTCTACGTTGGGAGGGGGTCCTTCTCCAAATGTTGGGTCCTTTGGCCCAACATTTTCTATGAGTTCTTTCTGGAAACCTGGTGCCTCATCAAATCTAGGGTAATATTTTCAGAATTTTGGGAATTCATCCCATCAAGGATGGAATCCTCAGGCTCCGCCTCGTTTACCTTTTCTGGAAACGTTGAACTTGCCAGATTTTTCGAAATTGACGAACGATCCGATCTGATATAGTCCGGGATGGCCTCCGGTTCCCACCAAACTACCTTCAGACATTCCAAAGTTTGAAGGCAATAATGGAGAGGACCCGGTTGACCATATCACCACCTTCCATTTATGGTGTTCATCTAACTCCCTGATCGGCGATTCGATTAGGTTGAGATTGTTTCAATGCACTTTAACTGGAAACGCTGCCAAGTGGTATATTGAGTTAACTGGGGGTAGTTTTTCTACGTTTGGAGATCTGGCTACGACATTTCTAAATCATTTCCAGTTGCTTGTCTGTGATGATGCCGGGATTGAACTCCTAGATAATTTTAAGCAGGACGATGCAACCCACATTTCTGGTCATATTCAGGAATGGCGGAGAAGGAAGAGGCTTATTAAATCTCATATTCCAGGAGAATTCCTTTTGGAATGGTTTTTGAAATCTCTGCAGTCAGATATTTCTAAGGATGTATCCCTGTCCGGGGTATTTTCTGAGGAACAGGCCATTTTCAAGGCCTAGCAGCTTGAATTGATATATTTTCAGTCTGGAGTCCTTCATAAATATTTGCCTAATGCTCCTCGCTCCAAATTAGACTTGTCCAAGACTAAACTCGGTCCTCATGGTGATGGACTTATTGGGTCAATCAATAGCGGTGCAGCTAACCTGCGTAGTCAATTGCAGCAGTTGTATATACAATCTGCTTCTTCTGGTCAGGCTGTGCCTGCTGAGTCATCACCTTCTCAATCTTTGTCGGTAAATTTCGTTCAGACTTCTAACCCTAAAGAAAATCAACAATCCGAAGGGAAGAAGAAGGGACGTAATAAGAAAAATGGAAAGAATGGGAAGGGTAATGCAAATAAATCCAACAAGCATGTTGGTGAGGGTCCAAAGGATAAAAAGAAAGTGAAGTTTCCATGAAAGTTATGTGTTGGAGACCATCTTACTCACCTTTGCCCTAAAATTCAGGATGCGCAGCGCTTGTTAGCTCAGCAGGGTTCTTCTAGTTCCCAGGCTGTGTTGACAAACCCTTTTCCCCAAGGGCAACAGCTAGTTGTTGGCGCGAATCAAAATACTGGGGCTCCCTCTAGGGGCACCCAGGAAGGGGAAACTCCATCAAACATATACATGATGAGTGCTCATGTGGATATCGCCATGAGATCCCATGATTATGGCGAAGATGAGTCTTCGAAAGCCAAGGGTGCTCCCAATGCTACTAAGCCACTTCACATCACGAAGCCTACTGTTGAGCCTATACCTCGGATGCCAAAAGCATCTACTAAGCGTACGACGATTAATCCAAATGCTAGGGCTGCTCAGAATTACTCTATTGTGGAAGATCTGGCGCAGAGTCCTTGTGCCATGTCGGCTCTTGAGGTGCTCCAGTCTTGTCCGGCTCAACGCAGTGCTTTGCTCACTACTATTGGAGCTTTCGATCCAAAGAACTCTCTTATGATTACATTTGATATGTCTAATTTTAAAAAGAGACTCCCCCATCATATGGATTTTCATATTAAATCATCGTACCGGAAATTCAATATTTTCAGGACGGTCGTTGATGAGGGTGCTTCCACATGTGTGATGTCTCTCACATGTTGGAAGAGAATTGGATCTCCCGCAGTTGTTCCATCTGCTACTCTTCTAACTGCGTTTGATGGTCATTCTCATAGACCGCATGGTATTGTCCCATCTTTTCCCATCTGTGTTGGGGGAAAAACTGTAAATATAGAGGTTGAGATAGTTGATGCAAGCTTGGACTACAACCTTCTGTTGGGGAGAAACTAGATTTATGAGATGGATGCCATTACATCTTCATTATTTCGGATTATTTGTTTCCCTCACGAAGGGAGGATTGTTACGGTGGATCAACTGGACTGTTCTCCTGTAGAACCGAATGCATCTACTGAATCAACTATTCCAAATTTGGATAATGCCAAGTCGCCTGTTGAGAATCTAGGGGTTGGAATGTATTCTTCTTTGACGGGTACTTTTGATATTCCACCTCTTACTATTCATATAAATGCAATTTCATCCTTCAGGGCTCCTCTTCGAAGAGAGTTCTTCAAAACTCATTATTTTTCGGACCCTTGGACCTTACCTTCCCCTACCTCCACGTTAGCGGAAGGTCAAGTGGGTGGAATGGTGTTTCCAATGTCTGCATCTGAGATTTCTTATCAATCTATTGTTGACACTGCAGAGTCCGTTCCAGCTTCTCTTTCAGCGGAAGAGTTGGATGGAAATGTGGCTTCGGCTTGGACACTTAGTTCTTATTCTTCCCAGGATTTCCTTGATACCACTCTTCCATCTGAAGAGGCCATCCTGGAAGCTATGACTAGTATAGATAGACCGTGGGATGATTTGCATCATCGGTCTTACTTTTTACCTGATTTGAGTGAAGTTGAGTCAAGTTTTCCAAGTCCTTTGTCCACTGGTCCTGTTCACCCAGTCCTGAACCCTTTAGCACCAACACAGGTATATGTTGAAGGGAACATGGCTGTGATTTCTCCAACTATCCCGGTGAAGTTTTCCAGGAATCCCAATGTTATAGATAATGTCTTCATCGAAGCTGAATGTTCCCCTGAAGAGATTCAAATTTACACCGATCTCTTTAAAGAGTTTAGGGATGTGTTTTCTTGGTCTTATGAGGAAATGCCTGGTATAGATCCATCTATTTTCCAGCATGAGATCAAGACTTACGAAAATTCTAAGTCTGTGAGGCAAAAACTTTGTCTGGTCAATCCTAGGAAGGCTGCAGCTATCAAAGCCAAGGTGGAGAAGCTACTTAAGGCGGGATTTATTTTCCCTGTTCCTTTGACAGAGTGGGTTTCGAACCCTGTTCCCGTAGATAAAAAACAAGGAAAAATTCGAGTTTGCATTGATTTCAGAGACCTTAATAAAGCATGTCCTAAAGATAATTACCCCACACCATTTATAGATCAGATTATTGATGAGTGTGCCGATAATGAGACTTTCTCCTTCATGGACGGTTTCTCCGGATATAATCAGATTACTATCCGTCCTGAAGATCAGCATAAGACTGCCTTTATTTGTCCCCGGGGTACGTTTTCTTACAAACTGATGCGTTTTGGTCTTAAAAATATTGGGGCTACCTTTCAGCAGGCCATGTCATATGCCTTCCATGACATCAAACATATTATCAAGGCATACTTGGATGATTTAGCTGCTCGTTCTCGAAAGAGAATTGATCATCCTGCTCACCTCCGTTAAGTATTTGAACGATGTTGTTTCTACAAGATTAGGTTGAATCCGAACAAGTGTGTTTTCGTGGTCACATCTGGTCGGTTATTGGGATTTATAGTGTCTAGGGAAGGGATTAGGGTAGATCCCTTCAAGTTTGAGGCAATACTTCGGTTGCCTCCCCCGTCGTCTATTCGTCAACTTCAAAGTATACAAGGAAAGGCTAATTTTCTTCGAAGATTTATCGTAAATTATGCTGAAGTTACCAAAGGATTTATGAGATTGTTGAAGAAGGGAGTCCCATTCTTTTGGGATGACTTTGCTTAGCGCTCATTCGATACTTTGAAAAAATCATTGACCTCTGCTCCTTTATTGAGTCCCCCTGATTATAACAGGGATTTCCTTTTGTATCTTGCAGCAGCAGAATCTACCATTGGTATGGTTCTGGTTCAGGAGGACGATGCTCTTGCATAGAATGTTATATACTATCTTAGTCGAGGATTGGTAGGACCTAAACTCCGGTATACTCCGATAGAAAAACTGGCTTTAGCAGCTATTCACGCTGTGCAGCGACTCAGACATTACATTCTTCTACGAAAAACTTATGTTTTGGCAGCAGCCAATCCATTTCAATTCGTTCTTATTAGGTGAGTGATTGGGGGCAAATACAATCGATGGATTGTGATTTTGCGGGAATTTGATCTTGATTTTATGTCTCCCAAGTCGAAGAAATCATTGGTTTTCACAGAATTAATCTCCGAGTTGCCCTGTGGAGAAGAGATAGTCTATGATGAATCCTTCCCGGATGAAAATTTGTTTCTTATTTCTCCACAGGATCCTTGGTATGGGGATATCATTGTGTATCTTTAAACTACGAAGTTTCCCTCTACTTTTTCGAAAGATGAGCACCGTAAGTTTCATCATCCTGAGACGTTGCTTAACTCTCGAAGAAGCTGAGGCTATGCTGAATGATTGCCACAGTGGAGCTTGTGGTGGTCATTTATCTGGGCTTGCTACAACCCAAAAAATCTTGCGTGCTGGGTACTTTTGGCCTTCGATTTTCAAAGATTGTGTGGAGTCGGTCAAAAAGTGTCATCTGTGTCAAGTTTATACTCGAAAAATGCGCGCTCATCCAGCTCCGCTTTTTCCAGTCATTACCGTCGGTCCCTTTACAAAGTGGGGTATTGATTATACTACTTGTAAACCACCTTCGGCTAAAGGTCACAAGTACATTATTGTAGCAGTAGACTACTTTACGAAGTGGGTCGAGGCTATGCCTACTTTTGGGAATGATGTGAGACAGCAACTCTTTTTCTTTTCAACCAAGTTATTTCTCGTTTTGGTATTCCTAGAGAGATTTTCACTGATCATGGTAGTCATTTTCAGAATAGCATGATGGCTGAGTTGTCTCTAAAATTAGGTTTCCGGCAGGAGCATTCATCTCCTTATTATCCTCATGCCAATGGGCAAGTGGAAGCCGTGAATAAATCCTTGAAGACAATTCTTCAAAGGACGATTAATAAAGCTAGATCCAATTGGCATATCATGCTATATCCTGCACTTTGGGCATACAGGACGTCAGTAAAAACTGCAACTGGCTTTACTTCATTTCAGCTAGTTTACGGGTTGGAATCCGTATTTCCCATTCAATGTGAGATTCCTTCTCTTAAGTTAGTTGTTGAAATTCTTCCTGACACTTCTAGTCTTGAAGAACGTCTCCTTCATCTGGAACATCTTGATGAGCAGCGTCGGGATGCCGCCACGATGAATGAAGCGCATAAAAACTGAATTAAAGTTTAGTACGATAAGGCAGTCAAGCCTAGGGTTTTTTCAGAAGGTGACCTTGTTTTGGTATATGCCCAAGAAAAATATGCCCTGGGGGCAAGAAAGTTTAAGTCTATGTGGTATGTCCCCTTTATCGTTAAGTAAGTCCTTAAAAAAGGAGCATATACCTTGGTTGATTTTGAAGGGAATGAGTTGCCGGAGCCTAGAAATGGGCTCTATTTGAAAAAGTATTATGCCTAGCTTTGGTCTGGCATTTTTCTTTTATATATAGTAGTTTTTCTTTGTACATATATGGTTTTTTGATCTTTGATGGGATGGTGATGTTTTTGATCTGCTTTGGCAGGTTGTGTCAGATGTCATGAGTCATTTTGGTTTTAAATGCCATTTTGTTATTACAGACTTAGCTTTATTAGCTTGGGTATTTATCATCATCAGTTAATATTATTATCGAGAATTTGCATTGAGTCACACTTCCAATAATATAGCAGAGTACACTGCGGTTATTTATTTACTCTCGGAGGCAATATCTTTGGGTGTTGATTCGTTGGTAGTTTTCTTTGAATCCTAGCTGGTGGTGTCACAGTTGAACAATACTTTTCGGGTTCGAGATCCATTTTTACTCCGATTGTTTTTTAGGGTACATTTGTTACAAAGATCATTTCAATTTTAACTTTCATTCATATTCCTCGAGCTGACAATTGGATGGCAGACTCATTAGCTAATCAAGCAATTGATTGGCATATTAATCATTCCATACAATAAAATTTAATCATAAAAAACATCATACATTTTTATACATTTGTCACATCACATAAAAAATCGTTGTATATATATATCTCATCAGATTTTTCAAAAAACTACAAAAATTTGGATCCATAAGTCATACAAAATTTGGGCTTATGCCCGATCATGTTCAAATCTCAAAAAATATACAGTCATCTGGTAAATCATATCTATCTACTCCTGTGGTCCCTACCCAGAAGTTGTGTTCCTATAGAACACGATTGCAGTCGCGACTTGGCGGAATAACTGCACCCAGTCACGAGGTACTCCTACTACCCGTCTCTGGATGGCCTCGGGTAGATCTTCCACTACAGCCATAGGCACTTGGCGGGTTAAACCCTCCAAGTTCCTCTATACAGCATGGAGGGTTCTGTCTGAGTCTACTGTCTCCGCCTCGCCTCGGCGGTGCTTATGTCATGGGTAACCATCAGGACGGACTGGTCTAATATATGTATCATGATCATTACGATATTTTAAGTCAATTTGAATCCAATCAAAAACATGTTTCATTTTTTCACACATATTGAAAAAATCCAAAAAAATCATATAAGTTAAAAAATTGCAATCTTACCGACTGTACCCCATGCCGCGCCAGGTGGAAGGACAAGGTCTGGATCGCCACGGAAATCCATCCTGGCATAGGGATAGTCCTCCACAACGATGATTTGTTCTCCCCACCATTGGAAGAACTCATCATCCCAGGTGGTTCGGGGAACTTCAATTCCCCCCAGTCTCTTCATCAGGTCTGCCCATCGAGCAATTCTTGGGTCCCTTGGGCTGCTGATAGAAGAGATCACTTTGGGTCTCAGTCCAGGAATCTTCAAAGAAGAATGTCATCAAGATAGTACCATATCCAAAATGTTTTGTCTTTGTTTTTCGGATGGAAGTCAATTGTTGCTTCATGTTCATTAGTAGAGATGTGCACCAATCATATAAATGAGTTAAGCATTCCATATCTATACTCATTTGAGTCCTGGATGCTTGGTGTAAGGAAGCAGATCCTGCTACCTGGCCAATGGTAAATAGGAGAATTTTCATGTGCAAGTCTCTTAAATCTTTGATAGCAATTTGAGTCCCAAATTTCTTGGTCCCCTCTACGCAGTAGACGTGCACATAATCTTCCATGGTTAGCCCTCCCAAAGGCTTGCCATGTAAATCTACTGGTTCCCCCCTCTGGGAGAGTCCAGTAATAAAATAGATGTCTTCCACCTCAATACGTATGGGCATTTGATCTATTATGAAGCAATATTCTTCTGGTTCCCAATAATTCACGAGCATTTCGAGCAACCAGACATTACTCTTCATATTTGGCATTTTGAAAAATTTCAGCAATCCACAATTTCGGAGAATATTGAGCGATAATTGATCCTGCATTACTTCATTGTCAATGGCAATGTGCTCACGTTCTCTCCATGATATAGTCATCCTGCAAAAATTCAATAATTTTTCCATTAGAATCACGTTTTTTCATTTCGAGTTGCGCATACGTGACTTTCTCTGTACACAGTCACGTATATACGCGGCTTGGTCAATATAAACCCGCGTATGCACAGAACCGTAATTTTAAACAAATAATTCTACGGTGAAATTTCTGAATTTTAAACTTACGAATGGACAAAATTGATAACAAGGATGGGTTAAGAGCCTACCTAACAAATTCGGCGAAGTTTGACGGTCGATTGCTCCTGTTTTGACGAAAGAGGCTTTTTCTCCAGAGCTCTTTTTCCCAATTCAGCAAGTAACAATGAACCAAAATGTGAGGTAACTTGTGTATTTATGCCCAAAAATTGAAAATTTTCGCAAAAATTTGTTATGCTTATTTTTTCAATCTATCTTAAGCTGCATAACCCGGATGCTTGGAAGTGCCCACATTGGTATATTTTCAGGTACATTTTGATGAACTTGAGATTTTTTCCAGTTTTGATCCATGACTGCTGACCCGTCATGGCAGGTATATGATCTTCACTGGCATATAGGTTAGGGAATCCACTTTCCATTGCATTTTGCATACTAGCCTCCATTCTGATCACTTGCCATAGGGTCGATCCCATCAGGTCATGAGTATTTCACCCATTTCACTCGCTGATTATTTAATCATGACTTGGTGGTAGAGCCTTCCTTTACATGGGCTTCCTAGTTAGTTCCTCGCTAGCACTTGTTGTCCATGTTGCGTTTTATGTAGGCTCGGGAGTCCTCTTTAGTCCCGCCATGACTTATGTGTTGAAGCTTCATTCTTCTTCTTCTCCACTATTATTTTTCTGGCTATTACCATAGAGGCTCCCTTGGGTTGTTGAGTTGTATTATTGCATTGCATATTGGCTACTTGTTTATCCTAGCCTTTAGTCGGCTTCATTTTGGACTCGATGTTTAAGCCAACTTTTGACCTTGACTGTCTGTACAAGTTAACCATTGCATGCACACAGCTATCACAACTTGACACCCTTTTTGCCCATGGATGGAACATTCCTCTGAGTATCGCTTACCAGTCTCTGCCACCTTGCATTGAGCACAGGATTGTTCCTATCTCAGGAACTAGTGCATCTGTTTCTTGATACTCGTTCTATCCATTGTAATATAGCATTATTTTATTCTTTTTCAGGCTTATTATATGAAAAAGAAAAAAAAATCAAATATAATAAAAAGAGCAGGAACGGGATGTTACTTCATAATTTGATGGCAGTACAGTATCAGTTTGTCGCCCTTGAACAAATCACATACACTTATATATTTCCTTCATTTGGGATGGTTTTAGTTTTGACTTAGGTTCAGCCTTTGCCTTGTTTCATTGGTCAGTCCTCCCCCGGTTGGTTATCTCTTCCAATCATATGGAGAGTTTGTTTTTGCCTCCTGCATAACAGACTTATACAGTGTCACTTTTTACTGCCATGGTCATCACGAGTCGTGTTTTTGTTCAAGGGAATTCTAACTAGAGTCGGCCATTTTGCGGTGTCTCTTGACTCATTATTCAGTCGGCCTTCCCAGTCTTGTCAGTATCTTGTTCTATCACATCAAATGTTTTGGTCTTCTGCTCGTGCTGGTTTGAGAAGGTCCCCATTGACTTCTTGTTGGCGGGTTTGTCTCTCATCGACTACGACACATTGCTCTGAGAGTAAACCTAGAGCCACACCCTAGCCCTATTTCCATCATTGATAGGTGACCTTGTGCTCAGCATTTGATCATCATTATGGGTCTTTGACTGAGTGGTTTCCCCTGTGTTCGACGTCAGCATACATTATCACACTTGGGATTCGTGCAGTACCTTGATTTCCATTTGACCCTATCAGTGGATATCTCACCTCTGTGTCAGCTTTCATTATTGGTTGGTTCAGAGGGTTTCTTCCGTGCGCTAGCTTCATCTTGTGCATGTCGGAAACGTACTTCGGTTTGGTTCTGTCACTCTGCTTCATCTGATTCCTTCCAAATTCTGGCCTGCGGGTTACACTCGCGCTGGACTGATGTGGGATGCCTTAATGCCTTCCTTCCAGCAGATCTTTTCCCATCGACTCTGACTCATTGCTCTGGGAATAAGATCTAGAGTCTTTTTTTCAGTACCTTAGGGTTTGCAGTCATCAGTGGCAGACTCTTCGCTATCGACAGTGGGGATTCATCATTGCCTCCTGATTGGTAGATTCTTTCAAGTGTTTGATTTCAACTCATTCTTTACATTGTGAAACTAGCTCCAAAAATAGAAGAAATGAGATATCAACGCCTTAGAAATAAGCCACTTCAAGGGGGCAACCTCCAATACATTACATGAATGAAAAATTCTTGGATGATACAATTTGCAAAACCTCCTTTCTATATATAGGAGTCCATGGTGCCATAATGTAATCCTAGTGGGCCACAATGTAATCCTAGCCGACCTAACAATAATAATTTAAGGGCACAATAATAAAAAAATGGGGGTTACAAGGGTACAATAATAACAATAAGGGGTTACACTAACAATAATAAGGGACTATACTAGTGATATAGGGACCTAACATGCCCCTCTCCTTCAAAAAAGTGTTGTCCTCAACGCTTGAGTAGCTCCGGGTACTTCTGTATAAAATTCTCATCCTCCCATGTAGAATCTTCAGTGGGTAAGTTCTTCCACTTGATGAGATACTCTGAAATTGATCGATTCCGTAGTTGTCGAGTTCTTGTTTCCATGATTGCTTCTGGTTCCAATATGATTTTCCTTCCTCATCAAGTTCTGGAAATATTGTTTGAACTGGAAGATTTTCACCTATAACCTTCTTTAAGCATGAAACATGGAAAATTGGATGCACTCGTGAAGAAGCAGGAAGCTCCAATTTGTATGCCATAGTACCAATATTTTGCAACACCTTGTAAGGACCATACTACTTTGGCGATAATTTATTATCCTTCTTAGCTTGCTTGAGGGACATTTTTTTGTATGGTTGTAGCCGTAAAAATACCCAATCTCCTACATCAAAACTTCTCTCGCTGCGATGTTGATCTGCCTGTTGTTTCATTCGATTTTGTGCCAAATTCAGGTTATCCTTTAAAAGTTGGAGAACTTCTTGCTGATGCTCGACGTGATCTTCCACTGCTTGAACCTTCAAATTTTCCCTTAAAGATGATGTGATCGATGGTGGATGATATCCATAAAGTGCCATAAATGGGGTCATTTTTGCTGCAGTATGGAAGGAAGTGTTATACCACCATTCAACGAGAGGTAACCACTTGACCCATTGTGTTTGTTTATCAGATACAAAACAACGAAGATATCCTTCCAAACATTTATTTACTATCTCAGTTTGACCATCGGATTGAGGATGATAAGATGAGCTATGAGCTAATTGAGTACCAAAACAAGAAAATAACTCCGTCCAAAAATTTCCAGTAAAAATGGGATCTCTGTCGCTCACAATAACCCTTGGGCTTCCATGTAGTTTTTGAATTCTATCCATAAATGTAGTAGCAACTGTACTTGCTTTAAATGGATGAGATAATGCACAAAAGTGTGCATACTTGGTAAGTCTATCAACTACCACCATGATGACATTCTTTCCTTCAGACTTAGGTAAACTGTGATAAAATCCATTGAAATCTCCTCCCAACGTTGACTTGGAATGGATAAAGGTTGTAGAAGTCCTGGGGTCTTAATTGTCTCCACTTTATTCTGCTGGCAAACCAAACATTCCGCTACAAACTTTTGAATATCAGATTTAAGGCCATCCCAAAAAAATTCTTTCTTCACCCTATGGTAAGTTTTTAAAAATCCTGAGTGTCCTCCTAAAGGAGAAGTGTACAATTCCAAAAGAATCTTTTGTTTTAGTTGGGAATTCTTACAAAGATATAAGCGATCTTTGTACCATAAGGAATCATTTTTCCAACTAAATGTATCAGATGTACTAGGATCTTGCTGCAACTTTTGAATGAGTGTCCATGCATCTTTGTCCTTCTTCCATTCATCTCTTGCTTCGGTTATCCAATCTGGTTGGATAATAGAAATGGCACAAAGAAATGCTTCCACCTCTTCATTCTTTCTTGAGAGTGCATCTGCAACAACATTAAGCTTTCCTTTTTTGTAGATTATTTCAAAGTCATAACCCAACATCTTTGTGACCCATTTTTGCTGCTCCTCTGACGATAGCCTTTGTTCCAAAAAGTGTTTAAGACTATCATGATCGGTTTTTACCTTGAAGTGTCTTCCCATTAGGTAAGTTCGCCATTTCTTTAGTGCATGCAGTATTGCTAACATTTCCTTCTCATAAATAGGTTTCTGTAAATTCTTTCCTTTGATTGGACGACTTTCAAAAGAAATGGGTCTTCCTTCCTGCATTAAAACTGCACCAATTCCATTTCCTGAGGCATCACATTCCACAATAAAGGTTTTTGTGAAGTCTGGTGTAGCTAAGACCGGTGCTAGGCACATTGCCTCTTTAAGACGTTCAAAGTCCTTAGTTGCTTCAGGAGTCCATGAAAATGCATCTTTCTTCAATAATGTTGTTAGAGGTGCTGCTATTCTCCCATAATTCTTAACAAATTTGCGATAATACCCTGTTAACCCGAGAAATCCTCGCAACTGCTTTATGGTTGTGGGGACTTTCCATTCCTTAATGGCTTTAATTTTGTTAGGGTCTACCTTAACACCCTCATGAGATACAATATGACCCGGATATTCCACCTCTTGTACTCCAAAGAAACATTTGGATGTTTTTGCATATAATTGTTTCTCCTCCAATAGTTTGAGCACCCTGTCAACATGTTGAACATGATCCTTCCAAGACCTAATTTAGATTAGTATATCATCAAAAAATACTAGAACAAATTTTCTAAGGAAGGGTTTGAAAATGGAATTCATCAACCCTTGAAATGTAGAAAGTGCATTGGTAAGGCCAAAAGGCATGACCAAAAATTCATAATGACCCTCATGAGTTCGAAATGCTGTTTTTGGAATATCTTCAGTCTTCATTCTAATTTGATGATATCCTGAACGAAGATCCAACTTGGTAAAATAAATTTCTCCATGTAATTCATCCAATAATTCATCAATCACGGGAATGGGAAATTTGTCTTTAATGGTGAGCTTATTGAGCTCCCTATAATCCGAACACATTCACCATGATCCATCCTTCTTGTGTACCAATACTACAGGAGCAGAGAAAGAACTTTGACTAGGTTGAATTATACCCGCCTCTAACATTTCTGCAATCATACTTTCAATTTCACTCTTTTGGACATAAGGATATCTATAAGGCCTGATGTTTGGAGGAACACTTCCTGGAATCAAATGAATAGCATGATCATGATCACGAATAGGTGGGAGTCCTTTGGGAGTTTCAAACACCTTGGAATGATTGTCCAAGACTTGTTGGAGATCTGCGGAAATAGATGATTTTGATGTTGGAACTTCTAGTGAGCATAATTGTGCAATTACGCCTCGCTGTTCTTTCTTTAGAAGCTTTGTCATGACATTAGAGCTTATTATCCTTCCTGGCTTCCCCGCAATACCCAGTAATTCGACTTCCTTTCCTTCTGAAAAAAATTTCAAGAAAAGTTCTTGAAAATTAAAAGCTACCGTCCCCAAAGATTGTAACCATTGTACTCCTAGTACAACATAAACACCTCCCATAGGAATGGAAAGCATTGGAATAGTCAATACATATTCCCCCATGGTTAGCTTGATATTATGGCATTTTCCAGAGCAATTTATAGTTCCTCCATTTGCAACCATCACTTGACATTCTGGTGCTGGGTATAGGAAACAATTTAATTCATTGGCTACCTTACAATGAATAAAATTATGGGTGCTACCTGAATCAATCAACACTATTACCCTTTTCTTCTTGATCTGTCCTACTATCTTGAGAGTTTGAGGAGTGGTAATTCCGGCCAGTGCATTATATGATATTGTCGGATTCATTTCTTCCTCTTCTATGGTTGGTTCCTGGTGTATATCCTCTTCTTTTTCATTTTCTTCTTCTTCTTCACAATCTATGTAAAATAATTTATTTTTAGCACACTTATGACCTTTAGTGTATTTGCTATCACAACTGTAGCAAAGCCCTTTTGCTCTTTTTTCTTCCAATTTTTGTGGTGTCAACCTTGTAGGTTGTGGAAATCTAGGTGTAGAAACACTTCCTTCTTTATAGAATTGAGTGGTAGGCTTCCTTGTCGCCATAATTTTACATTCAACTTTTCTTGCCAACCTGAATGCCTTCTCCAATGAATCAGGTTCCAAAACACGAACTTCATGTTCGATGTTATCCTTTAGAGTACCTAAGAAGAGATCAATCCTGTGTTCCTTTGGAATATTAGTTACCCTTATATTCAATTTTTGGAAGTCCTCAATGTGCTTCCCCACTAAACCCTTTTGTTTGAGATTTATCAATTGGCTAAAGAAGGTGTTGCTCTAAAAAGAGAAGAAAAGAGATATCAACGCCTTAGAAATGAGCCTCTTCGAGGGGGAAACCTCCAATACATTACATAAATGAACAATTCTTGGATGATACAATTTACAAAATATTTATATATGAGGTCATGGGGCCACAATGTAATCCTAGTAGTACCAATGTAATCTAATGATACTTTAATAATAATTTGGGGCACAATAAAAACAAAATGGGGGTTACAAGGGTACAATAATAACAATAAGGGGGTTACATTAACAATAATAAGGGACTATACTAGTGATATAGGGACCTAACATGCCCCTCTCCTTCAAAAAGGTGTTGTCCTCAACGCTTGAGTAGCTCCGGGTGCTTCTGTGAAGGAAATGTTAGCATGTGAAGGAACCTTAGGAGGATAGGTTCCCTGCCACATGGAACCTAGGTGGCACTCTGTCTCAACATCTAACACCCTCATCGGGGAGTTGGAAATCTTTGAATGTTGTGTAACCAGCTCCAAAAAGAGAAGAAAAGAGATATCAACGCCTTAGAAATGAGCCACTTCGAGGGGGAAACCTCCAATACATTACATAAATGAACAATTCTTGGATGATACAATTTACAAAACCTCCTTTCTATATATAGGAGTCCATGGGGCCATAATGTAATCCTAGTGAGCCACAATGTAATCCTAGCTGACCTAACAATAATAATTTAAGGGCACAATAATAACAAAATGGGGGTTACAAGGGTACAATAATAACAATAAGGGGGTTACACTAACAATAATAAGGGACTATACTAGTGATATAGGGACCTAACACATTCGCACTTGTTAGATTGTACTGGGGCACCTTGACACTCATTTTCATTATTGGTGGGTTGTCTCGCGTTGGTTAATGGTTTACATTATTGACCGGTAATCCAACGATTTCTCACATGGTCAACTTCAGCTCATTTATTCCCATTTTGTAGAATTGTGCCGTCGAGATCGGTGAAGACCTCGGGTTGCATCAGCATCTTTCAATTCACTTTTGACAGTCCATTCAGTGTCTGCCAATGATGTCGTCCACCCTTATATGTTGCAGTGTCAGTACAACAACATCTTATATGTTGGCTCCTGAGTTGCGTGATTATACCATGTATTCCACCCCTTATTATTTGGTACTTGGAGATTCAGTTACTTTTATGATCAGACATCTAGTTTCAGCATCATTGATCAGCTTTCTATATGTGATACTTGGACATTGATTCTGACTTGTATTTCTGGGCCCTGCTCATATGATTCATTATGTACTTTCAGTTCACCTATACTTGTATAAATTTTGGATTCATCATGTACTTTATATATGATATATTTTTTACTGAGCATGGGTATGCCCACCTCAACACGAGTTGACTCTCTATTTTCTTTCACTAGTTTTTGGCAGGCTAAAATCTGGTGAAGTCCTCTCTCATCCTTGCAAAGTTCTTTCTATGTGAATAATACATTTTGGCCATCATGTACCCCTTCTGACCTCATATATTAGGGGGCATCTGTTATAGCATCATTTTTCACCCTCGTGTGATTCATGATTGTCTCTTTGGCCTTGGGCACCCATTCCCACAGACTTGAACAAAATTCATAAAAAATAGTGTTAAAAATCCCATACGTGGGTATGCCCAGACTTTTCCGCATGTATACGCTAGTCCATACACACTTTTCCACGTATGCCATTAAAATCATTAAAAAATATATAAAAATTCCCTATTTTCAGGCTGGGTTTATGGTTACTCCAGTAGTTCAACCACCCTAGCACGTGGCCAACTGTTTCCAACTGATTGAAACTACTTTGAGGGAGTATAAAAGCCCCTCACATGCATGGCCTAAGGGAGGGAGAAATTTATAGACATTATACTCTGTTGGAGCCCCAATTCAAGTCTGATTTCCCGTGCCTCCTGCACTTTCCCAGATTTTTACAGGAAGCCCTTGTTTCCTAGAGATGTTCATTAGTTTGTATGTTAGCTCGTGTGCACAAGTCTTGAAAGTATCCTAGCGAGGCAAGGGTGGGACGGATCCGGACGACGGTCTGTTCGAAGATCATGGAAGGATTCAGGTGATCTCTCCACTTTTTATTGCTGTACATGATGTTCGTAATGAAGAAGAACCATCTTGTTCCTGAATTCACGTGTTAATATCTACTTGCATATGTGAAAATATTATTAATTAAGAATTTATTATTTTTTATATGATGTTTCACATGGATTTCACTGACATTTAGAATAGAAATATGTTGTACAACTAGATTTTCGTGCATGTTCTTTCTTGATTTCTAGGTTGAAGAGGAAGAAGGGTTGTTGGGGGTTTGGACCCCGCGGGATCTACATCAAATGTAGGATTACGGGTGAGTTCTACTATCGATGTTATCTAGTTTTTAGCATACGAGTGTGGTTGTGTGAGTCCTTCTTGAATAGCATGCCCTAATCTATGGAGGTTTTGACCCAACAAACCTCTAGGGAGTTATTTCCCGAAACATTTATGAAGCTTATCTCTCCTCTCGAGAGGTTGGTGGTGGTTCAGATCCCCTTAGAGGGCCATCAATAAGTGGTAGAAGGTTGTGTGAAGGTGGTGATATTTATTCTCCCGAAGGCCAATCAACAACTGGTGGTGCTGGTTCTCAGCAGGGTCATTCTGGTTCTCAACAGTTTTAGGGTGGAGAAGATGCTAGCCAACCACATCGAGGTTGCCATCAATTTCAATATTTTTTTCATTGAATTTGTACAAATTTGTTTACATGTATTTTTTCTAATATACAGAATTTTATATATATTGATGTAGAGGCTGAAAATGTTCCAAATATTGGTCAAAATAGACACAGGGTAGAATGCTACATTCAAGAAGAAGTTTGTCTACCCACCACAACTTATCCGGCCGACATTTCTGATATACCATGGGAAATAAACATGGTGCAATGCACCTTAGAAAGGTGTCAACAACTTCATGAAAAATTGTGGAGAGATCTCGTTGCTTTGACTCTACCTGCTAAGAGTCGACAAAGCCTCGAAATAGTTACACATTCATTGGGCGAACTAGTAATTGTGTACAAAAATCTTGGGCCAACCACTGATACATTTGTAGAAGTCATGAGAAATAGAAAGGAAACAGTAATGGGTCCCGATAAATGGGAGGATTTAAAACAAAATTACAAAAGAAATGGAGAATTCAATGTTTAATTTCAAGGAAGGGCCAAAAAGAAAAATGTTGAAGGTGCAATATTTCAAGCACCCCGATATAGCTCACTATTTATATGATAGGCACCTTGCGGCCTATGGAAATCTCCCATGGAATGGCGAGGTTCCTGTTTATTTTGCAAAATTATTTTACGCAAATTTTTTTTTGAAAATGAAACCCAATTACAATGACCTTCCGTTAGAATTTTTTGGTTTGGGGAAAGGTTAATTGTGTGACCGTAGGGGTGCTAAGCGAGATGTGGAGTTTCCTTGCCCTAAGCCGCCATTGGTGTGTTGACCTTTTCGGGTCGAAACTCTATGGTCAGAGATGGATGTGACTTCTCAAATAAGTCGAGAAGCAATGGATTTCATCATCGACAATGTTCACAGCGGATTGGGTGGAGTCGATGTTTGTCTAAATCGACAAAGAGCACGTGAGAATGCACATGCCAATTTTTTGTATTGTACAGATGAAGAGATTGACAACATGAATGCTGAATATCTCTGAATATATGCAAAGAATTGTTGCAATGGTTGGCAAGACCTAATTCTTCATAAGGGAGAGGGCACAGGATCGGTATGTGTTAATGACCTTAGGGTTCAATTATTTTAACACATACATGTGTACAATTTGTAATAAATACATGTGTATGTACATGTATGCATTTATTTGTATGTACATTAATCTAAAAAAAATGTAACATTATATGTTAAAATACCATTTGCAGTTGTCACGCATGATGAATGACGAAAATGTTAATATCACGTTCGGAGCTTCTGGTTCAAACAATGAAGATGGGTCTCACCATCAAAATATGTTGACAAATGTTAGTGTTTTTTAAGTGATATTTTTAAAATAAATAATTGTGCACACATGTACATGTACATATATAATAATAAAATGTTTTAACAGATTCCAATTTCATCCGATGTTTTTGGGATGGTGGTACCTTCTTCTTCCTTGGGAGATGTACCTTCTACTTCCTTAGGAGATGTGCCACATCCACAACAAGTATGGACAATTTTTCACTTGTAAAATTTATGTTTAAGTTATATATATATTCCACCTCAAAAAGTTCCATTAAAAATTGAGATATATATATCTATATCTTGAGTTTTTTTAATTTTTTTTAATTTTAGGTTTTTGGAGATTTTCTTTTGGAGTATATCTTAGGAGATGTCCCAAATTCACCTGCAGAAGTATTCAATTTTTCACTTTTAAATATATATATGTTTTTTTAAAAGTTATAATTTATAAATTGAAATTTATTTAAGTTTTATTATAAATTGAGATCTTGATCTTGAGTTATTTTATACTTTTAAAATTTTTAATTTTAGGTTTCTATAGAAGATTTATTTAATCCATGGACCTTAGCGATGGAGATAGGAACATCCACATGATTTCAACCATTTGAACAAGTTGTCTAACTTTTTTTTTAATATTATTGAAAATAAGTTTATATATGTACACGTGCATTTTCATCTGAAATTTTTTAATATATATATATATATATATATATATATATATATTACAGTTTACTGTTGGAGATGTTCTCATGGGAGAACTTGTAGCAAGCGAACAAATGGAGAGGGAACCTCATGAGGTACTCCATGATTTTTTTTTTTTATATTTTGTTTTTTACATGAAGTTCTATATATATTCTCACTCATTTTTAAAACATCAAATTTTAATGTTTGGATGTGCATTGTGTCCAGGTTTCCCATGCTAAGCAAGATAGCACATGGATTGAGACTCTGATAGGAAAGACACTACATCCATCTGTATTTGATGGACATGATTTGTAGATTTTATTTCAAGATTTAGATAGTCTTAAATTTACTTTTTTATATATTATCTAGATGCACTGTCATATATATATAACTTGATACTTGATACTTGTGAGATCTACAATTTTTGGACATATTTTATTACAGTGTTAATATAATTTGTTTTGTTCCAAAAAGTTAAGTTTTGGATGGTTTTAGTACTTTTGGTATGTGAATGTGAAGTAATGTTGTTATATAATTTGTTTGGTTTTTAAAACTTTTAAGTTTTGGATAATTGAACTACTAGTAATGTTGTCATCTATAAATTAATGTTTTGCTTATGAACTACATTTGGCATGTTATGTAATGATGTGTTATAATTTGTTTTGTTTTTAAAACTTAAGTTTTGGATGTTTGAAGTACATTTGGCATGTGAAGTAATGTTGTGATCTATAATTTTTTGTTAAATTAAAATTTAAGTTTTGGATGGTTTCAATCTACATTTGGCATGTGATATAAGGTTAAATGTTTTTATTTGATAGTTGAACTATAATTGGCATGGCATGTGAAGTAATGTTGTGATATAATCAAAAAGTTTTTAAAACTCAAGTTTTGGATGGTTTCAATCTACATTTGGCATGTGATATAATGTTAAATGTTTAATGTTTTTATTGGATATTTGAACTACAATTGGCATGGCATGTGAAGTAATGTTGTGATATAATCAAAAAGTTTTTAAAACTCAAGTTTTGGATGGTTGAAGTACATTTGGCATGTGAAGTAATGTTGTGATCTATACTTTTTTGTTAAATTAAAGGTTAAGTTTTGGATGGTTTCAATCTACATTTGGCATGTGATATAATGTTAAATGTTTTTATTGGATAGTTGAACTATAATTGGCATGGCGTGTGAAGTAATGTTGCACGATATATAATCAAAAAGTTTTTAAAACTTAAGTTTTGGATGGTTATAATCAAAAAGTTTTTAAAACTTAAGTTTTGGATGGTTTCAATCTACATTTGGCATGTGATATAATGTTAAATGTTTTTATTGGATAGTTGAACTACAATTGGATGGCATGTCAAGTAATGTTGTGATATAATCAAAAAGTTTTTAAAACTCAAGTTTTGGATGGTTGAAGTACATTAGGCATGTGAAGTAATGTTGTGATATAATCAAAAAGTTTTTAAAACTAAGTTGTGGATACCATTTCAATCTACATTTGGCATGTGATATAATTTTAAATGTTTAATGTTTTTATTGGATAGTTGAACTACAATTGGCATGACATGTGAAGTAATTTGTTTTGATATAATAAAAAAGTTCTTAAAATTCAAGTTTTGGATGGTTGAAGTACATTTGGTAAGTTTTAAAAAAAAAATCACTCAAACAATAGTATGTAGTATGTAAAGATCAAAAACAATCTTAAGATTAATTTAAAGTACGATCAAGTGTTCTTGAAACATTTTCCCACATGATGATACCTTCATTGACCTATGAACTAAAGTAGTTCATAGGATATATGTTCTGCCTCTTTCCCATATAAATCTCTTTAATTTTGATTGGAAATATAAGAAGTAGATATATGTTTGTTGAATTGGGGTCAATGTCATTAATACGCTCAACTAGGTAGCCTTGTTGATTTATAAATTGGTAAATTGATGGTCCATTCAGTTTTAATTGCATTCTAGAATATATATATTCAGTACGTGAAACATTTTTCATTAATGCACATGGGAAAACTACTTGAAAAATTAATTTCATTCTAGAATATATATATATATATATATATATATATATATATATATATATATATATCAAATATGTGCACAACATTTTTCATCAATGCACATAGAACATATTCGACCATTGGACAGACAAATTTTGTACTATATTTTCAATCAGGAATAGAGATGTGGGTCAAATCCCACCAAAAGTCGAAGAAGTGCTCCAAGTCTCTTGTCTGAAAGGAGTCTTCGTACAAAATTATACTACGGATGATTTATCTACATTGTGGATACTTTTTACCAAAAAATCCCACAAGAAAAACTGGGTGTGCATTGAGTTCGTGTATATATCCAGTACATGCAACATTTTTCATCAACACACATAGAAAAACTATTTTCAGTTAATTGCATTCTAGAACATATATATTGATTACATGAAATATTTTTCATCAATGCACATAGTAAAACTACTTGAAAAGTTAACATTTTTCATCAATGCATGTATAGAAAAGCTACTTTCAATTGATACTAGAGTGTGCATGTACCAAAACAATTTGTACATGTGCAAACACTTGCACAGATAACATAACAAGGCAGCTCAATTTTTAATTGAGTACTAGAAGTTCTAGAACATATAATCCAAAGAGAATAAATTGTTGGGCAGTTCAATCAAAAAAATTCCAATGGAATGCCATCTTCAATAATCCGTTCATGAATGGATTTTGACATTTTCCATTTCTTAATATTCATTTTTTTCTTTGATTGAACCTCGATCAAATTTATGCGTGTTTCACACACCAAGTGACTATATTGACAACTTATGAAATCAGGTTCATAGTCTTAAAAGTAAACAAAATTCCCACTTTGATTAGTTTGTCTGAAAAAATAACCTTTCAGTATAATAGATCCTCTTTCATATGGAAATCGGTGATCAATATAGTCTTCTAATAATTTCATTTTTCGTGCAGTGCAACGCATCAAATAATACTTCACATTTTCATCATTTTCAGTAGGTACAATTACAGTAAAAAAATCTCATGCACAATAAAACAAACTTGACAAAATTATACATATTCAAATTTATTTCTAGATCTTTATCATTAGAAAGAAATTCAAATGTTACCTTCTCTAAGAAGATCACCATCAGATGATATTGTAGTCTCCTCTGATTGCATTTCTTAAAACATTGCAACACATTTTTCCCTTTGTATTTAGCTCTATATGTTTCCAATCTTTTACATACATTTTGTTTTCACAAATGTCATTGGATTTTGTGTTGTCTATGCAAACATGAAACAAACAAGAATATTCTCTTTTATCCAACACAAACACATTTCTAGATGACTTTGTTTTAATTGAATGCAATTTTCGAGTCCCTTTTATTGTTTCAATGTCATTTCCAATTGATCTATGTACGTCTTCGATCCCAATATGCCAAAAAAACCTTTATATGGAAAATTTAAAGAAGAATGTAAATATGAAATCAAAATAAAATCAAAGATAATCATTGTGATAAATGTACACTGTTTAAAATTAGATATCCAATAAAAATTAAATTGAATGTACCTTTGCACTTCCCTTGATCGGTTAGTCTCATGGCTTAGAGCAACGATGCACCATTGAACAACTTCTTTCACGTCCACAAGTTGGCTTGCAGAGGGGTTCATTTGATATCCTCGAAGTGCTCATTTTATGCATGCCCCTACACCGTCATGTTCTCCTTTTCCATGGCCAGTCTCAAATAAATTCCAACAATTTTTAATGCAAGTTTTCTTATGAAGACAACACAACCAAAATAATGATCATGCAGATTTGAATTTTCTTGCGCATCTGTCTGACCATATCCAATGTTCATTGAATTTTATTCCACAATTTTTCAAGGAATCATAAATTTTTTCAAAACAATGTTGTACAAATATGTATCATGTGTACGATCGTCACTGATATAAAAGTGATATTCTTTAATAATATGTCTATTTTCACTGGTGCTTTCTATATGATCGACGTTTTGTTCAACATGTCTATATAGAATATGGACGAGCATGGAGACTTGGTCAGAATGATAGTATTCACTCTGAATTTCTTTTTGTGGAACAAATGTGTAGTTTTCTGCAAAATCAATTACTGACAAAATGGTCCCCGGTGGAAAAAATTCACGAGATTTTTTGAATTGCAAGTCTTGCCATCGAGCTCTATGGGAATGCTTGGTGTATTTGTAAATTTCTGCCTCAAACTTTCTCAAAAAGTCTATCACAAAAATTTCTTCTTCTCATAATTCAATTATTTTAACACTATTTGCACCTTGAATCGATGTATGGATATATTCATATCTATTCCATTTCACTTTCATGTTGGACAATGATTGATCATTTATATCAATACGATATTTGTTTCGAAATTTAGTCAAATTTCCACAATCATCACATTTTTTACCACCAATACATTTCTTTTCGTAAAATAGTTCATCTCTTTCTCTTTCACATAGAATTTGAGATATGAAATCACGGATAGTGGAAGGAGGAGGTGAATCCTTCCAAAATGTTCTACCAAAATCAAGGAATGTGTCATAATATAATTCAAATTCCACATGATAACGACAACAACAAGTGTCGCGTACGATGATAGGTTTTACATACCATGGTTTTTGTTGAACAAAAGCACTGATTGAAACATGAATTTCATGATTCTCTTCTTTGAACTTGTTGAACAACTCTATCTGAGTGGTTTCCAAGAAATTTTTTTCATGTTCTTCATACTGATTTCCTACTATTCTTCTTCGCATCACATGCCTTGCAGTTGGCGAAACACGCGAATTGTTCTTCCAATATTCATATATTATTTTTTTAACATTTTCTCCAAGTATATCTTTGTATGGTTGCCTACAAATAGCTCTCCAACAAGCGAGTTCATCATTTACATCTATTTGCAACCGAAATTTCCAATGTTTGTGCAAATTTTTTTGCGAGGTTCCTAATGCTCGTGCCATAGACTTTACCAAGCGATTCTCTGTAGTACTTGATGAAACCACTGCCATATGTATTGCTCTACGTACAACTGAAACATTTTTCTGTCTAGATCTTTTAATTGAATTTATAGCACTATTTATATTTTGTATCACATTTTCCTTCATTTTTTTATATCTTTGGTTGATTTTTGAATACCCAATAAAGTCGTAGATTCTTTTAATTTCCTTAATGATAGGAGACGTTTCAACATTTGGGCTTGAACTGTCACATTTTCCTTTATGAAATACTTCTCAAAAACGTGGTTAACACGATATTGTATATAATGGTCAGCTTTTTTATCTCCATATGTGTGAGTGTCAACATTTTCTGACATCTCGTCATCGAAATTGATTTCACCTGTACATATTCAAATGAATAGTACATAATAAGTTTACATATTCAATAAATAACTAAATTAATAAACATATGTATAATTTCAATAATACGTGCATGTGTTCAACATATATATATATATATATATATATACCTTGTGATTCAAGTTCTTCACTTGAATTTCTTTCATCATTTTCACCATCTTCAATCATTGGTTCAATATATCTTTCACTTTCTCTTTCAAAATTTTGTTTCTCATCATCAATGTTTTGAGGAATATCTCTCTCTGTTTACATTGAAAAATATTTTTCAAATTAGTTCATCAAATAAAAATTAAGCTTCGCATTTTACACTAGGAAAATTTTAAATATATATCAAAATCATAATATTTGCATTTACATACCTGTTTCAACTTCTAGTTGAGGTTGATTTTCCCCTTCAATATTTGAGAGTGCTTCTATATTTCTTTTGCGAGATTTGTCTCGTCTCTTCTCTACATTCCTCAGGGTCTCTTTTTCGATCATATTTTCTTGTAAAAATTCTTCAATTTCCCATGATAATAGAGTATGAAGTTCAAAAAATTTCCTTCAAAAATTTATATAAAAACTCAATTAAAAAAAATCACAAAATATTTAATTTAAAAAAAAAAAACTCATTTTAAATTTTTTGAAAAAAATACATACTCCAATCCAAAACACTTACTTTAAAAAAATCAAGAAAAAAATGTCTTATAAAAATGAAATGAAGTTCAAAATATTTCCTTCCAAGTCCTACAAAAAATTTTCATTTAAAAAGTTACAGAAAAACTCATTTAAAAAAATCATTATAAAAAGATTTACTTCAACCCA
Organism: Pinus albicaulis; assembly: GCA_034641835.2. Lineage (NCBI taxonomy): Eukaryota > Viridiplantae > Streptophyta > Pinopsida > Pinales > Pinaceae > Pinus > Pinus albicaulis. The sequence continues at coordinate 45,837,169 of CM076571.1, forward strand.
AAACCAAAAATATCTTTTCGAAACTAAACCCAAATCCATACTTAAAAAAAAAATGAAGCCCAAAAAACTGTATCACATACCTCCAAGAAATGTCTTTTGAATGTACCTCCAAGAAAAGTCTTTAAAAATGTTTTTTGAATGTACCTCCAAGAAATTTTGAATGTACCTCCAAGAAAATTCTTTAAACCTAAAAAAATTCATTGCAAAATCAGATCAAATGTACAAAAATAATGTGTCTCAAATAAATGTCCTTTGAATGTACCTCCAAGAAAATTCCTTAAACCCAAAACAATTCTTTGCAAAATCAGATCAAGACTTTTGTAAAATCAGACCAAATGTGCGAAAATATGCAAAAATAATGAATGGTTTAGTCGCAATTTATATTTCCACAAAATTTTTTTTGGAGGGGCTCGGCGGTACTTTCCAGCCGACGGAAAGATAAGTAAAAGTTTGACCGAAATTCTAAGAAATAGTTCGGCCAAAATACTTTGTCGTTTGATTTAACATGCCGTCGATGCAAAAAACAGTTCGACCAAACTTTGTTTAAGAGTTCGGCCGAACTAACGCGTCACCAGTTACGCAGAGCCAAGCCCTCAATACATTTCTGCAACTTTGGACTGATTAAACTCCATGAAACATTCTGAATTGATTGTCGGAACCAAGACAAGAATTTTCAAAATTGAATCTACTTTCAGGAAATATAACTTTCATGGAATTTCATAAATATTTACTAATTTTAATTAATTTTGTAATAAAACAGATGCAAACAATTTCTGAAGGTCATTGTGATTCACTGAAATCAAAATTTTGTATCTTCCAAAATACATTGTAAAAAAAAATGAAAAAATTATAGTACATGACATTGGTCTGTCATCTCTAATGGGTAGCTTTTAGATTTTTAGTTTATAACTTATATGTTAAGAAATTTCTTGTGTCGCGAAACATATTCAAAATATGCAGTTTTTCATATTTGACCAGTTCAAAAAATTCTAATAATTATGATATGCATCTATTGGCTTTGTAGATATGAAGAAACCGAAGTAGACTCTGTCTAGATTGTTGTAACACATTTTGTTTCTCAAAAACAAAAATTTTCAAAGAATACAAAATTGCATATTAACATGACTTCTTATGAATCCATTGATTGTTAAAAAACACACACTCAAAGAAACGCTAAATTGACATATCAAATGTGTATAAAATAATTCCAAAAAATAAGTAATATAAAGCTAACAAAATTTCTGACAACTTTTATTTTTATCGTAAAATGAAATTTTAAACAGAAAAATTGTTTTAGCTTGCAGAAAGTTGAAGAATCGAAAAAAATGAAAGTTTTTTCTCAAAAAAGGGCAAAAAGTGTAACCCAACTTCACATTTTCACCAAAATTTTGGATATGATCAAGGTGTTGAATTGCAACATAGAACCTCTAAAGTGGACCTTTCGCATATAAATGGGACATCAATGTGATTAGCAGTTTTTTCACAGTACCGATGGATCTTGGGCATTTAATAATAGTTAAGGGTGGAAAACAAATTTCTTACGCCATAAATGAATCTCTAGGGATCATTAGCCTTGAAGGTGACCTCAAAAAATAACAAACTTCCTTTAAATGTTATCATTGGCTTACAAGTGTAATATGGGTGCCACTTCAAAGTCTTGTGCATGAAGGATCAAACTTAAGGAATTATCCATTTTCAAGGGAGGAAAATAAGGATGTTAGGCCCCAGATGAACTAATATGTCCTCTATATGGGACAAGTGTCCTTTGAGTGAGATATAGGTATTATTACAATGTTTGTGCATCATAAATGGATCTACCTTAACCATGCTTATGGGATAAATCCAAAGAATTAGAAACTTAATGAATATTCATAGGCTGATGGGCCATGATTAAGGCCCTAAACCATAGTATAAGTCATTTAAAGGGGGCATTGGAATACAAATGGGTTAGGAGTGACAATAGAATTTATTTCATATTGGGGATAGGTCTCAGGGCCTTCGCCATGATTGTGAAAGGAAAGTAATGTCCTTAATATGTAAATGAACCTTGTATGCCTTACAATATATAAAATAAGACCTCAAACTACCACTATAATTCTCTAGAAAGGACCTTTATCCTTGAGTGGGATATGGGTTCCATTAAGAGGTTTCTCATACAAGGGATTGGTCCAAAATATGGGTTCTGTTAGGAGGTGTTTAACACAAGGTATATTTCTGGGTTATTTCACCTAAAATGAAGCTTTTGGGGTGTTGTTTCTTGAATTATGCCTCAAACCATCATATAGACCTAGTTATTTGACCTTTTGGTGGGTTTTGGGCATCATTAAGAGATTATGCATATTTACCATTGTAGATGAAAGAAAATAAGGATTATATGATCTAAATGAATCTGATATGGATCATAATCCATTAATGAGACCATGAATCACCAAAACACTTTATATAGAGATCTTAGCCTCCAAATAAGATAGGGGCATTATTATAAATTTTTATATGCAAAGGATGTGTCTCAAGACCTTAACCATGATCATGGAATAAAATGAATTGAGCTAGTCATTATATAATTAATGGACCATCCATAGGGTTTAAAACCACCACACAATTCCTAAAAATGGAATTTTTAGCCTAAATGTATAATATGGATGCATTCCATTATAACTTTTTGGATATTAGGGATTGATACCATAGCCTTTCATATGGTCAAGGGACAACAACTAGCATAATAAGGGCTAAAATATCATTTTGGGACCCATGGTCCATTCACAAATGTACAATAAAGGGAATATTCAACACATGATTCTAATTTGCAAACCATTTTGAGGTTCATTTCACTAACCATGATTATCAAATACCTATACAAGTAAATTTTATCCTATGAGCAAATATGGTTGTTAATGCCCTCACAATGGTTTTGGGAATAAAAATAATGATTCAAAGTGTAATTGGAAAGTCCACCTTTATTCTCTAATGAGCAGAAAAATATTGTATATAAATTTCAAAATTTTATAGTAAGAAAGATTTATATGCATTAAATATCTTTCCGATGGCTTAAAAATCATTTTAAGTGGAATTTAAGGCACGATGAGATGACACAATTGTTATTTTTTTAAATAGCAAATTTGTGAATGGCGTATAAATTTTGTATTTATTTTTATTTTAAAATAAAGAGTTCATGTTATGGATTGTGCATACTTAAGTACTTGTCTGTTCCATAATATGTTTAAATTATTTGAAATTATTAATTTTTTTTTGTGGGAGTATTTGTATTCAATAACATGTTTATATGTTATTGACTTGGTCATTTTAGACTTATTTTTGGGAAGATAAATTTGGTGGTTCATACTTAAAAAAAATAGAATTTCATTTCCATTAATTCTTAATAACATATTTATTTTCCACATTAATTTTAAATAAGATACACAAATCTTGTTGATTTTTAAAGTCCAATAGATACAAACACAATATTTCTAAAAAATGATAATTAATTTAATGATGGTGATATTATTTTAATTTTTCCAGTATATTATTGAGAAATTACACTTTAGACATTCAACCATATAAACATAGTAGGATAGTAGAGATCACGATACATATAGAAAATATAAGTTTTCCCTAAGGAAAACCCCAACAACCTTCTTAATAGAGAAATTCTTCTTTTTAACAAGAGACACACATATATTCTAGTCATCAACTAGGTCAAACTTGATCTTCAGCAAATCTGTGGTCAAACCTAGTAAAAACCTTCTAATTCAAGCCTCCAATCTTATCCAAAAATTTTTCCTTCTTGTTCTTTCCCTAAGCCAAAATTTGGTCTCCTATAAACTTCCCAAAAACCTATAATTTTGGTCTTGCATGTTAAAATTTTGCAGCTCAAGGATGAATTTCTACTAGAATAAATCATGTCTTTTAGTTATGTTTGAACCACCTATAATAAAATTTCATTTTTCACAATTCTAATATGACTTTCCAAAAATAGGAAGTCACGTCTCAATTTGGAAGTGACTTTCCAAAAATAGAAAGTCATGTCAAAATGATCAAGGATGATCTTGACATATGGAAATCCACTTTAAAATCAAATCAATCATGATTATACAAGTCAAGAATTAATATTTTTATCCTTACTAGTATTATTATTTTTATGATACTATTATTTATAAAATAATATAAAGTCATTAACATTTAATTGATTAATAAAAATGAATTCTCTCATGAAATAAGTAAATTAAATTGATAATATCTTACTTGGAAAATCGAACCTCTCTCTTGGAATAAAATAATAACTCCACACTTAAGAGAATGTAACTCTCCCTCAATGATTCAATGTATGGAAAATGTGTAACTCCTTCTCATTAAATGCAGTTATAACTCCTTCATTCATTGTAATTTGTAACTCTCACCAAATATTCTCTCATGTCTAAGTATAACTCTCTCTCTCTCCCTAATTCAATTTGTAACTCTTCAAGACAGGTGTACCTCTCTCTCTATTCTTGGAATGAGTCACACTTCTCCTCAAGTAACTCCTCCCTAAGGGAATTCAATTATCCTATTATTAGCTCAAGGCCTGAATTCATTTTTTAACTCCTCTCCTTTCTCATTTATGTAAGAAAGAGCAAGTGAGAGTTGAGTGTAGCAATTTCATTGTGAAGAAAGAGAGATAGTGTTGGATGTGTGTAAGAGAAGTGTGAGATAAAGTGAAGAGCAAGCGCAAGAGAAAAGTTGGAGCAAGTGAAGAGTAAGAGCTGGAGCAAGTGTGAAGGACAAGATATCATAAAGAGAAGGAGCTATTCAAGCAAAGAGCATGACCACTTCAGTTGCAAGTTGATCAAACATTGGTGACTTTACTCTCTGTGTGTGTGTGTGTGTGTGTGTGTGTGTGTGTGTACTCTGTACTCTGTTGAAAAATTGAAGAAATCTAATAGAAGAAGGATCATTTGGGTTTTCCCCTTGTGGGTTTTTCCCTGGTCATTGAACCTAACTCTTAGTGTCTTATATTTGTGGTTGGTTTTCTTCATATTATCCTTAAGTTTATGTTCTATCTACAATTGTTGATCTGAAAATTTTTGAAGAAGAAATTTGCATTCTAAGTAATTGTAACAACATATAAAATTCAGTTTTCTATAAAGTACATTCAATTTTCTGCAAAGTACATTAAGCGTTTTGCAAAGTACATTCAATTCCATTTAGTTTTCTTTAAAGAAATTTCAAGTTTCTACAAAGAATTTTTAAATTTCTTCATACAAATTTCAGATTTTCAACATGGTACCAGAGCCTTGGTGAATAAAAGTCCAAGGAGACCAGAGCTCACCTGAAGAAACCCCACTTGCTGCTAAAGTTTTCTAATCAAGACGACTTCATCCTACTTCAAGGTAGAGGAGAAGTTGAATGATGCATCAAAATTTGGTCCATGGAAAGCAAGGCTAGATATCAATCTTGAAGAACAAGAAGTTCTAGAGCATGTTGAAAACAGAGTAGCTGATGCACCAGATAATGCAGGTATTGTTGTCAAATCCAAATATAAAAAGGATTAAATAAAAGCTACAAAAAATATCCTTGATTATATTAAAGATCCTATCATTACTTATTTTTTTGGTTTGAAGAAAGCGAAAGAAATGTATGACAAACTAATTATCATGTTTGCAATTAGTAACTTGAACCAAATTATTGCCTTGAAGAATCAACCGAAGGACATCAAGATGAGCATAGGAGAGACAGTTCAAACATACTTCTTAAGACTGACCAAAATTAAGAATCAACTATCAATAGTTGGTGAAGTTGTACCCAACAAAGAAATGGTGTTGATTGTGCTTGGAAGCCTTTCTCCTATTTGAGGGACTTTTCTCACCACCATCATCAATATCAAAAATATTCCCACATTTAATGATCACCTAGGAAAGTGTATCCAAGAGGAGGCCAAAATGATCTCAAGAGGGAGAATTTCACATTATGAAGAAGGAGAACCTACAACATTTTCAACCTATGACAAGATAAAGAAAGTTAATAAAAATAAATATTATTTCAAATAAAATAAAGGGAATCTAGACATGTTAAAAGTTAGATGGTTTAACTGTCAAAAGCATGGTCACTTTGCTTGTGGTTGTAAATAAATAAGAAGAGCACCTAGATTTTTTTCTAAAATGATTATAGAAAAAGACACTTTTTAAAACAAAATAAAATGCCATCCTAAGAAAACAAGAAATATAAGGTATAGAAATAATTACACGAATGCTTTGTTGCTACTATCCTCTTGTCTACCCTACCTTTATGTTTCTTCTTCCCTTATTTGGAAGCTTCTTAGTGTTCCTTCCACTTTGAACCACTCAACTACCCTTTATTCTAACCTATGTTTTCTAGGTATTACACCTACATACAAGCCTCATCCACCATTATGGGTTTGAACAACATTAGTTTCTTTCACATACGGCTATGCAATCCCCATATATACTTGAGGAGTATGTATGTGTTCTTGGTATAGATACCCATCATTACTTCCATCTTCCTAAATTATGTGGTGTGCTTTTGTATACTACCCTTTTCTCTACCTGGAGTAATGCCATTGGATCCACTAGTCCACTACATACCTATCAAGGTTGAATTTGGAATTTATGAAGGTTTTCAAATCCCCTCACTTGGTTACTAAAGGATCCCCTTCTAGCCTTATGGTTTATGTGTGTAATTCCCACCAAGTTAGGGCACAACCTTCTAATTTCAAATGAAAAAATTAAATTTTCTATTCCTCATATATATGGTGACAATTAATGTAAACCTCTAACTACTAAAAATATTGATTTAATTTCATATCATTTATCTCAATTTTATACAACTTTGTTCTCCACATTTTCTTCCATCTTGAAGAGGGACTATGAATGGTTCATGGTGCTTGAAATTGACTACTCTTTTTCATCTTTCGTAGAACCTTTATCGAGTTCTTCTGAATCCCCAAATTTCCCCTCCAACCTAACATTTGCATTAGAACTACCATATTCTCTAAACAAACTGAGAACATTGGTTAGAGCCTCCATAAGGAGGCTTACCTTATGGTTTATATCTATGGCGTGTGCATCTAGTTGTGAAACATCTCCTCAACGAAATATCAAGGATTATAATAAACTAATTTTTCATCCATGGATGGGGTTTTTTTATGCACTTGACCTGCAAGAATAACATAATGCTAGAAATACAAAATAATATTTCCAGAAACATAGAAATATCATATGAATTGAGACAAGTTGCATGGATGTATTATTATTGAAAAACAAATTGTAACACTCACTTGCCTCTTCGAGGGGGGAACCTCCAACAAAGCAGAGCTCGAATACAGCAAGACTTGATAATTCTTCCCTTGCTATCTAGGGCTATTTATAGCTTAATGACATCCAAAACTCTAACTACTAGTGGTCCCTTGCATAACATGAGTTAACCACTTTATTTATTAACTATGGACCATTTATAACTAATTGTGACCCCTTTTATATAATGCAGGTCAACCACTTGAAATTATTATTAATGTGGATAACTGATTATGTGCTTTATTGAATCAATTAACTAAATATGACCCTGAATAGGCCCCTTAGGATTATTACATAAAGAAAGGGGTTAGGGTTGGACCCTAACATGCCCTCCCCCATCAAAAGAAACATTGTCCTCAAGAATGAAGTTGTGGAAACTACTGAAGAATAATGGTTGGCTCCCATGCCGCACCTTCAAGAGAGGTTTCTTCCCACTTGATGAGGAATTCCTTGATCGTGCGATCAGGAAGATGTATTTCGTGAGTATCGAGGACTTGTTCATGTTAGAGCCAAAGTGAACCTTCCTCATTCAATTATGACCGACTTGTTTGAACCCTACTATTGTTCCCCACAACTTTATTGAGGCATGATACATGGAATAATGGGTGGATTTTTGAAGTAGTCGACAAGGTCAGTTTGTAAGAAAATACTCCTATACGCTAAAGTACCTAATAAAGGCCATATAATTTTGGTGTTGGTTGTTGAAAATAATTTTCTTTGAGAGAGGTATGCTTATATGGTTGGAGTCATAGGAACATTTGGTCACCTACTTGAAATGTCTACTTGGAATGATGTTGGTTGGCCTGTTGCTTCATTATGTTTTGAGCTTGATGTAGATTATTTTTTAGATGAGCGATCATGGTGGAAAATTTTTGTAGGAGTTGATCAACTTCCTGTACTTTGGAACATCTGGGGATATAAGAAGTTGGTGAAGGTGGGAGTTGGCCATACACTGCCTCATATGGTGTAAGCTTGGTGGCTTCATGATAGTTAGTATTATACCACCATTGAGCTAAAGGCATTCATTGTACCCATTGATGTTTCTTTTCTGAAGTGAAGCACCAAAGATAAGTCTCTAAACATTTTTTGACTACTTATGTTTGATCATGTGTTTGGGGATGATAAGTTGTACTCAATTGGATTTGCGTGCCCTGTAGCTTGAAAAATTCCTCCCAATTTTTTTTGGTGAAAGTAGGGTCTTGATTATACACAATGGCAGTCAGCATGTCATGCATTTTGTAGTTTGTTCCATGAAAAATTGAGCCACCAATGTTGGGGTAAATGAGTGTGGTAGAGCACAAAAATGAGAATATTTGGAAAGTTCGTCAACAACCACCATGGTGATTAATTTGTTTCCTGACTTTGGGAAACCTGTAATGAAATCCATGGAAACTGGTATCACTCATATTGAACCTCAGGCTGAAAAAGGCAATTCCAAGGTAACCACAAATCACGCTTAGCCAAGTAGCTAGCCCTACTAGATAAGGAGAGGGATCTCTTCGTAAGGATCACAGCCAAGATGGCTAGATAATGAAGATATTAGGCTAGGTATAGTAGCTCAAGGTTTTGATTTTTGATTGTATAGGGTTGTGCTGGATTCGAAGGAGAAAAAAAGTCAGGGCAAGGGAAATTAGGTCAAAATTTGCAGGGTGTTCTATGGGGCATGGTAGGCATAGTGATTTAACACTTTATGATTTCAATGGGTGGGATGATCGAGACAGGTGTGGAGCTAGAAATAGCATGGTGCAATCATGGGTTCTTTCTAAACTAAGGAAATATAATAGACTGTGAATTTCTACCCCAAACAGAGCATATGAGAATGGATTATGCTTATCTAACTTGCATACATTCACTTACAAGTTATGAAATGATGAATAAAATTAACAATACATTTCAACACATAAAAAAAAAGGAGAAACTGAACTAAACACCATACCACAGGGATCCCATAAAAATATATATGAATCTAATTTAATATTCTTTCTCAGAACTCATATAAAGTGTGTATCTTCAAAGACCAAGTATCCAACTGATTCCAACCCTTACTAATGAGAAAGAAGAAGAAGATATAGACCTCAAAACAACTCACCCTAGCCTCAGGGAGTCGAATCCATGAGATGAGGATCATTTTCCACCAAATGTTGAACAAGAATCTGAACACTAGGAAGACCCAACAACTTGCCTCTAAAAGAGATGAAATTGATTCATTTTGACCTCTAGAGGACTCAAGCTAATGAATCTACCTATAGTAAACTAATCCTCATCATAATTACTTTCATATTTATCAATTACATCATTGAAAATCCCAACTAGTGAGATAAAACTCAAAAATTCCGTGAAAAACAGAGAAAACTCCAAACAGGAAAAAAATTTCCTATGCGCAGCGCTAAGGAGGAAAATCTAGGCCTTCTTGCAGGTCATTTTGTACTGACTTCCTAGTGTCCAAATTGAGCTCATGATAGCTCATTGGAAATATTTTCCTGTCTATTTTAAACATCTTCTTGTAGTTCTGATTTGGAGCTTTTTTGACCTCTCAAAAGTGCAATCTCCCAAGACTACCTCTATGCGCAGCACCACCCTGAAAAAGAGGCAGAAACATGTTTTTTTAGGTGTTTTTGGCCATTTTGCCTGACCAGTTTTGCTCCAAATGCTTAGAAAACGTACAGGGGGCATGTCATCATCATTATAAACCCACTAATGTCTTCCTTTTGTCCATTGGATGCCCCAAAAGAGTGCGCATCACCAAGGCGCTGCGCATAGAGCATAAATTTATGTGTTTCTTAAAAATATGCCCAAAAACTCAAAAAATTCCCAAAATTTTCAAAATTGTTCAAAATTTGTGGGATAGGCCCACAATCACATATCAAGTTGAGCTAAGGAGGCATCAACAAGTATCTTGAGTTTTTCACCTCCTTTCTTTCCCTTCTAGATCTCCTTCAATTTATCCTTCATCTGTTTGACCTTGATATTACAAATTTTGTTTCGAGCCTGATAGTGATGGGCCATGTTCCTGAGCATCTGACTGTCTCTTTTAGCCTTTATTATCAGCTTCTCCAAGTGAATTTTGACTCTCTCAAGCCACACTTATCTATTATCTTCAATCTCCTTTGCCAGCTGCTGGTCAAAACTCAGATTTTGGGCTTCGTGCCTTTATTTTTCCAATGATCTTTTGAGGCCTCTTATCTTTGGCCTTTTCCTAATGTTTTCAGCCTCCTCGGGATCTTCCATAGCTACTTGATTAATCATGTCTTGCCTCCTCTCCTGCAACAACTTCATTACTAAAATAGTTTGCTTATCTGTCAACTTTTTGTTCTCTTTCTCTAGGGAAGAGATGATGAATTTTGCCCACCCAAGATTGGTTTGCAGCTCTCTGATCTGTGCCTCCTTTTCTTTGATGGCAATGCTTGATGTTGTAGTTTCATCAAACTCTTCAAGTTCTACTAGCTCAATATCAGCCTCTACCTCATGGACATCTTCATGCTCTTGATATGTTTCTCCATGGCTGACCTCTATGATTTTCTCTTTTCCCTTCAATTCCTGGTGTATCTGTTTTTTTTTTATGACTAAGGAAAAGCCCCTTCCACACCATGTGGAGCAAGTATTTGCCTCTCTGCTACAAAAAAATTTCTAAGCCCTCTTTGATATTTCACACTGCATTCTTTGACTTTCCTGGGTGATTTGACTTTATCTTTCCTTGGTTTTGTAGCTGCAGGGCTAGTAGATGTCTCTCTTCTCTCTTGTCGCATTGGTGGAGGAATTTGGGAATTTGTGAATATGTCATTGAAAATGAAGGTATCCCAAGAGATGTTGAGTAGTTTTAGATGATGAAGCACAATGAATTTGATGAGAGAGTGATGATAGAGGTTGTTCATATGCTGATGATATTCTCTATTTTCCACCAAGTATCACATCTTCTCAATTTTCTAGAGAAAGAAATATGGGATGTTCAACATCCTCACCCTAGTGAAATGCATGAGCAGCCTGATATGATATGTGTACAATCTGGAGAATCCACCCTCAGAAGTGAAGTATCTCATGATAATATTCATCATCAGTGCATACTTGCTGAGGAGGAAATTGAAGGGGAAAAAATTTCTTCTTTCATTATTTTACCTAGTCTTGAGGTAAGGCTCAAAATAATGGTCACCTAGGTCCTATGATTTGTACCATTTATCCCCTACATTTGGAATCCTTTTAGCATCAACAATAATAGAAGTGGAAATGGAAAAAGTTACACTCGCGAGAGTTACCCTGTTATCATAGAGGTTCCGTATGAAAAGGCTAGTCAACTCAGGGTGATGCTAAACTCTTTCCACCTTTTCATAAAACTCATAGCACCCGACATATCTGGAACAGATCACAGCTAAAGGTGAAGCCTCTAGCTCTATAAGTTTTGTTGGCTCTACTCTGATGATTCTGCCTCCCTTGTGTGGCCTTCTTTGTTGTACAATCTCATCTTCCTCAAACTCATCATCACTATGTTCCTCCTCTCTGTAATCTCTGTTCTCTCTCTCCATTCTTGTTTCTTTGGCACTTTGGGAACCCTAGGGAAAAGGGAAGAAAGGGAGAGTGAATAAGGGAGTGAAGGGAATGGGAGCCGGGAAGGAAATGATGAAATGAGGGCTTTAGGGGATAGGGATAGGCATGTAGGGGTAATTTTAGTGTTTTTAGAATTATGGGGTGATGTGATAGGGTCTAGGGACAATGAATTTGCACAAGGAGGGTTTTAGGAAGTTTTTGAGGAGGATGGGGATTTTGGGAGAGGCAAAGAAAAACTAGGGTTTATTTGTAATTTTTTCCAACATAAAACAAACACACAAGCATAAAATGGATAAACAGGGAGTTACAAGTTCTCACATACTTGTTTTGGAAGTGAAGAGGCAACCTTGAGATGTCTAGAGGAGTTTGGGAGAGTTTCGGCCCTGTGCATAGCGCCACACCCAGGTGCACAATGCCCTCTTTCTATGAGCAGCCCCATGTAAATTTTCACTGGCAGAAATGCTTTATGCGCAGTGCTAGAGCTCTATGCACGACGCCTTCTCTCTATGTGCAACGTCGGCCAATCTTTGCAATTTTTCCCTTGTTTCGAACCTCCTGCTCCAAAATCGCATTTTTGTCCTTAACACATGAACAAATGAATATTTCATTTTGGAAAATGGTCTTTTATGCTTTGAATGACCTTTGGATTTTGATGATTGGGACCCACACCTCTTTCTTCTCATTAACCTTTCAAAATACTTTTTAATGCTTTGGATGACTAACATGGCCTTCGTATTTCTTCATAAAATGTATTTAGCTAGGAATAAGTAACATTTTAGAGTTTTATTACATATAATGACTTAAAATTACATGAAATTAAGAATAATCAAATAACTTTGTTTTTATCTCAAAAATGTGATTTTTGAGATGAAAACTTATAAATATGAAATGTAACTTTACATGGAAAACCTGACTGAAGAAAATCATGAGTTTACTCTAGATCACCTTCACACCTTCTGTTGCCCTTTATTGAAGATGAGACAATGCAATGATTTGACCTAATGAAACCCTAGTGACCTAATGAAAAATAAAAGAAACGGACTCAATGAGTGATTTTTTACTAAAAAGTGAATGATAGTAGCCTTGCTTTAGCATGATGAAGACATGGAAGAGGGTTAGCAGACATATACTTGTGAAGAAAAATGGGACACTTGACAAGGACAACCACCAGTGGAACAATTTTATATCATGACCTAATGGAATGATTAAAAATTTCAGAGTGGGACACCTAAGATGCACATGCAAAATGTGTTTTGATCCCTGGAAGAATTATGAAAATACTGACACTAACATTGGCCTTATTGGGGATGGCATCTCCTTAGAGGTTTCAAGAACACTGTAGACCAAGTTCCTAACCTTTGGGCCAATACGGTCAAACAATTTAAAGACTATAGACTATTAAAACTGACTTCAAAAACCAACCAAAGTGACTGAGAACTGACTCAAAAACTGACTTTGAAACTGACTCAAAACTGACTTAAAAACTCTGAAATAACATAAAATCAACAAGCTTTATAGCCTTCACTTTGGGCCCCAAGCCTAAATGATTTTCTGCTCCAAACCTTGTAGAAAATACAAACTGGTATTTACAATGAAAGTGGAACATTCTATCAGAAGTTGCATCATAAATAGTAATGTTTCAAGAGCCTACCATTGACTGGTCCTCCTGAACATTCTTTTCCATTCATCTCTTTCACCAAATAGGCATTTTTTCCTCGATAAGCTAAGATCTTGTAGGGCCCTTTCCATAGATTTTCAAATTTCTCGTGTTTTCCTTTCTCTTCATTTCTTGCATCCCATCGAAACACTACATCTTCCAACTAAAACTTATCTGCCTTGGTTTTGTGATCATAAATCTTCTCGATTTTCTCCTGAAGTTTAGAATCAATCTGAGAAACTGCCTCCCTTGTTTGTTGAAGGTGAATCATTTGATTGATTCAACGTTTAATCTTCCTCACTACCTGCTTCCTGCAATAATCTCATAACCGGGACTGCAAGTGATGTAGGAAACACTGTATCTATACCATAAACCAACTCAAAGGGTGACATACCTATAGACTTCTTGCTACTCATTCAGTTTGCCCACAAAGCATTAGTAAGCTTCCTATGCCAATTCTTCTTATTCTCCTCCAACATTTTCTTAATGATATTAACCAAGGATTTATTAGAGGACTCAGCTAATCCATTTCCCTACGGATAGTATGCGGTATAATGGCCTAACCTAATGTTATACTTGCTACAAAACTCAATCATTTTCTTTGACTTGAATGTTATTGCATTATCTATAATAATCTTGTGAGGACAACCAAAACGAGACAAGATATTGGACTCTAAAAACGGAATAATTACCGTGTTCGTAGCTTGCCTTGTAGGAATAGCCTCAATCCATTTGGTGAAGTAGTCGGTGGTTGTCAGAATCCATTTATGTTGTGCTAATGATGTGGGATAAATTTCCCCAATAAAATTGAGTCACCACTATTGAAAAGGAGCATTTACTACAATAGGTTTCAGTGGAAGAGGGAGGAGTTTCCTTCTTCCTTGAAAAACTTGGCATTCATGGCAGCTTGTGACTGTTTTGTACAAATTTGAAAATAGAGTAAGCCAATAATACACTGCTCTCAACACTTTATTATTTATTGTTTTCCAAAATAATTAACCTCCACAATCTCCCTTATGATAGTCATCCATTACTTTCTTAGCTTCATCTTCAACTAAACAATTCAAAAGAACTCCTCCTGGATATTTCCAATAAAGGGCACTACCTAGAATGCATAATTTAGTAGATTTTAATTTCAAAGACCTGCCCGTACTTTTTGACATTCCAGGAGGAGGACATAAGTGCTGAAGAACATACTCTATATATGAATACCACGGTGAAGTGAGAAACATTTCTGATACCTGTATTAGAGCGCCATCTTCTTCATCATCTCACATTGCTGCAATAAGGTTTATGTCTATAGCATGTAAGTTTGATTCAGCCATCATCTTGGCTAACCCCTGTCCCTTGATCAACTTAGTGGGCTTGATCTCGAGATCATACTCTAGCATCGCTGTTATCCATTTAACTCTCTTCCTTCCAAATCAGTCTGCATGAGAACTTCTTTAACAACTACATTTGGAACATAAGCTATAGTGTGTGAATGTAGAATATAGACCCGAAAATCCTTCAAGGATTTGATTAAGGCCAAAGGTTGCTTCTCAATAATATTATAGCAAAGAGCAGTGTCTCTAATGGCTCAACTAAAAAAATAAATGGGCTGCTCAACCTGATCTTTCTTTTGCATCAAAACTGCAACCAAGGTGTGCTTAGATGCAAATGAAAATATTATAAAATCACTAGTATAATCGGGACTAACCAAAATAGGGGTTGTAGTTAAAGCAAGCTCTACCAAATTGAAAGACGTCATAGCATCATTATTCCATTTTATACGGTTGTCCTTCTTCAACATATTAGTCAATTCACGCAAATGCTCTGCCAAATTAGGAATAAATCTACATAAGAAATTCATCTTACCATTGAAAGCTTGTATCTCCTTTTTATTGCGCACAAAATATATCTGTTGAATTTCTTTGACTCTAGAAGGATAAATGTGAATGCCATCTTTGGAAATTATGTGACCGGGGAGTTTTCCTTCCTCCATGGAAAAAATACTCTTTTTCAGATTCAGATAAATTTTGAACTCCTTGCATTTCTAAAAAACAATTCTCAAATGGTGTAAATGCTCATCATCAAAACCAGAAAACAATGTCACATCATCTAAATACACCACTAAGAAAACATCCTTCTCATTAGCAAAAGCTATATCCATTGCCAGCTGAAAAGTATCCTGCACATTCTTGAGTCCAAACGGCATTTTGACATACTGAAAGGTACCCCATGGTGTTGTGAAAGCAATTTTATCTTGATCTTTTTCATGTACCAAAATCTGATTATAACCTAAATAACCATCAAACAATGACATCCATGATGCTTCAAATACCCTTTACAGAATATGGTCCATATTAGGAAGAGGGTAATTATCCTTCAAAGGCACTTTATTTAAATTCCAGAAATAAATGCACAACCTTATCTCTCTGGTCTTTTTCCTTACCAGAACGAGATTTGAAACCCAATCGGAAAATCTAATTGGAACAATGATACCAGATTTATACAATCAATTTACCTCTTTCTCGATGGATGGCAACGATTTTGGATTTATCCTTCTTAACTTCTATCTGAAAGGTTTTTTGATTCGACTTGATGGGAATAGTGTGCTGAATAATATTTTTGTCATAGACCTTCAAATCTACATAATCCCATGTGAAAATATCAGAAAATCCAAATAAAAATTTGATGTACTTATGTTTTTCTTTGGGAGATAAAGTCTTAGACAATTTAACCATCTTGGGCTTATCTTCTCTTCCAATGTTTACGTCTTCCACACCCTTTTCAGTAGGAACCAATGTTGGTTTTCTCACCATGCCATCCTCATCAAACAATTCTTATAAAGGTATGAGACCTCTAGGAATAATATTATCCTTCAGCCGCAAAACATTAATCTGATTAGCCTCTATGTTTTGATCACTAGAATCACAAACATCATCAATAAAAGCATCTTTGAACTTTCCTTTATTCTACAAAAAGCTATTAATTTCTTTATCATCCCAAAAAACTTTCCAATACCTTAAGTTATTAGAAACACTAGGTCTATGTTTGACATGAATTTCAAATTTATTACTTGAGTTCATCGGAATTTTGAGATTACTTGCTACTGTAGCAAGTGAATCCGCAATGATAGTTTGACTTCTTGGTACTGCTATCAATGTATATTCAAGAAAAAATTTCAAGATATCCAAGAGCATTCCTATAATCTCTCATTCGCGGATGCTTTGCTTGATATTCTCCTTTCACCTGCTTTATGACAAGCTCAAAATCACCATAAATAGAAATTCTTTTTGTGGCGAGTTTCTTCAAAAAATTTAGAGTTGCGATCAATGCTTCATACTCCGCTTCGTTGTTAGAACAATCAAAAGCCAATTTATAAGAGCATTCTATAACATTACTTGAAATTCTATTTGGCTTACAAACAAGACTTCGGATCCAAATTCCAATACTTGCACCTTCCTTACCCAAAGCACCATTGAAATCCATGCTCCAAAGGCCATCTTCGTCTTCTAGATGTTGAAACTTAACTATTGGTTCTGATTTACTTTTACTAGTCACCTCATTTTTCTGTTCTGCACTGATTTTCTGTTCTTCTAAGGGCTGTTTGGAAGAAGTCACCACTCTTTTTTCTTTATCAAGAACTGCTCTAAAACACTCTAAAACTTCTGGTACATCTTCTACCTCTACTAGCTCACTATTTACATCATTCAAACTGCCATCACTATACAAAATAAAATATTCTAGATCTGTATGTACAACATGTATTGGATGATTTATGGGCTTCTCTTTATTAGTTATCATGTACTTCATCTTATTTCCCAGTACAATTTCCTCATTTGCCCGAAAATAGGAATAGTAGCATAAGAGAAGTCAAGTTGTAAATTACCTTTGATTTTAGCTACCTATGATCTAGACAAAAACATGCCGAATCGAGGCAGTATATCAGCCACCACCACATCCATTAAGACATTCTTGGCTAGGATTTGGTCTAAGGAAACCACTAAATATTTAATGAGACCAATCCAGCGAACTCTACCAGAATCAAAAGAATATAAAGCATGATATGGTTTGGTGATATCCATGCCCATGTTTTCCATAATAGCCTTTGGCATTAAATTGTAAGAAGCCCCGGAATCAAGCATATCATTATGAAGTATATACTCATGTAGTCTAAGGCTTAAATAAAAAGGTGGAACTTCACTCTCTTCTAACTAACCATCTATAGTTGGACTGAAGATGAGCTCGGGGTGGTCATCTTCAACGTTAACCATTTTGAACAAAGGATCAATTAGCAACATTTTAGGCACCTAGTGTTTATAGTGACTATTCTTTACTAATTATGTCAAAGGAATGGACACTTTAAAATTAGTTATTTCACTTTCTAAATTAAAAGTTGTGACTTTATCTACCTCTTTGATGACAATATCTCTTCTATCATTTTGATCCTTTGTTACATTTTCCTTTTTCTGAGTGAGTTTCTCTTTAGCAGCTGAGCTTGTTGATGGCTGGTTGATTTTGCTATGATTTTGATCCACATGATATTTACCCTTTCTCTGATTGTTTGGAAGATCATTTTTTGGTTGGACCTCTTTCCTTTTTTGAATAGGGGTGACAGGTACATCTCTGCTCCTTAAATAATATTGTTTCTGCTATGTACTCAAAGCATTCATATACCCACACTGATAATCATCGAATTTAGTTTCCAAATCATCATCATTTTCCAAGATGTAGTCCTCATCTTTTGGAATATCCAAATTTTCAGTATAATTTTCCTCTTCAATCAAAAATATGGGCAGATCATCTGCTGTAAAGAAATGATTTGTTTCGATAATCAGATCTTCACCTTCTTCCTCTTCCACTCCTTGAACATAATTCTGCTGCAACGGGGTCTGAATTTGTTGTTGTTGTACTGGTTGGTCAGGTGATTTTTTCTCTCTTTGCTTGATTATGAACTGAGGCTATTGTTGCCCTCTGAAATTTGGGTTTTGGATCTGTGTTTCAAGCCTATCTGAGATAGACAACCGATCAACCATTATTTCCATAGTTTGGATTAATGAATCCATCTTGGCATCAGAAGTAGATGTCTCCTCCTTCACAGTTGCTCTCTTTTCATATCTCATCCTTGCTCTTTTGGCTAGAAAATTCTCTTCCACACTTACAACATTATTTTGCATATCTGCTAAATTTGTAGCATCATTTTCATGCAGCTAATATGCCATATCATTATCAAACCCATCCGGAAATTTGACTAAAGCCAAACCTTCAGGTGGTTTGATATGTGCAGGAAGAGCATTGTATACTGCATTAAATCTCACACAATAATCTTGCACACTCTTGCCAACCATTAGGGGAATTTTGAGGTCTAAAATGGGCCTCCTAAGGAAATTATAAAATAATAGTGGAAAAAATAAAGTAAGATTTGATGACATCATCAAATCTTAGAAGGAAAAAAGAAAAAACTACTTTTTCAACTTGTATTTTCAAGTTATATCCCAAATTTTTTACCCAAATTTTGAGCGGGAGTACTTGTTGGATGAAAAATTTAAATCCTCATCCAAGGAGTACCCATGTTGCATACTTTCGATGGATCCTCCTACACGAAAAATGAGAAATATATGAAAAACGTGATTGCAATCACGTTTTTTCATGTATTTCTATTTTTTCATGTAGCAAGGTCCATCAAAAGTATGCAACATGGGTACTCCTTGGATGAGGAATTAAATTTTGCATCCAACGAGTACTCCCACTCGAAAGTTGAGTAAAAAATTTGGGATATAAGTTGAAAATACGAGTTGAAAACGTAGTTTTATTATTTTATTATTTTTTAATCTTTTTATCCTTTTACTTAAAAAATGGTGAATCATCCCCCATGGTTGACATCATCATCTATTGGTTCTTATAAAGTTTATTTTTGTTGTACATTTTTCTTAGGAGGCCTACTTTAGACCTCGAAATTCCCCCAATGCTTTTCTTTTGATGTTCTCATATTCAGACAGAATTTGAAGGGGATTTTTCTTTTCTTCCCATATTTCTACAAACTATCAATGCAAGGCTCTAAAGAGTCAATAGTGGCTGCTTGTAGAGCTTTGAACCATTTTCTTACTTCCCCTCCTATAATTTGTACAAAAAGCCTCATCTTCACATCCTCAACATCAATTTCATGAAGATCAAAGAAATCATTCATCTTGTCTACATGATTTTGGCCTGTCATATGCTGAGTATTGTCAAACAAAGGGATTTTGGTTTGGTAATCTTGGGGCATAGCACCCGGATTCTAAGGGAGAACAAGGGGGGCATACCTTGCAGCCATGATTGGAGGTGGAGGATTAAAAACAAGGACTTGGATGTTCAATGTAATCAAGGGAGGATTGGTCACTGATTGAGTAGGTTGAACAGTATGTGAAGAATAAGGTGAGGGATGATGAATATTTTGGGTGATAGTGGATTCAGTGACAGTATTTTGAAAAAATAAAGGATCCAAAGAAATAGTAGAAGAAGCTGAGATCTCAGGTCTTCTTATTACCCCAAGCATTTATTTGTGAAGAAAAATTCTACAGATCATCAAGAATGTGTAAAAATTGTGACCTCAATTTAGTATGTGAAAATAGATCTTCAACGAGATTGTGAAAGGAAATGGAGGAATCAACAATTGTTTCGTCAACCAAACTCAAATATTTGCTCTGGAATAAGCTTTGTTCAAAATTTATATCAGACTCAATATCTTGCAAGGTTTCTAACTTTCTAGGGAGTGAATTAGCTCTAGGAATGGAAATTTTGTCTGATTGATTTCTGGCTAAAGTAGATTTCTCCAAAAAAAATTTGGCTTTTCTTCCTATGTTATGAGGATCACTAACAATGGTGGGAGGATTTGGACCTGGATTGAATCTATTGTATCTTCGGGAAGATAGTATGTCCAATTTTGAAAACTAACTTTCGCTTTACAACTTGCAATTCAGCCTTTGAATAAACTCTAAACTTATCATCCACAAGTTTAAGAATTTCAATGGAAAATTACTAGGTTGGAGCTGATCTTACTTTTTCTTCCCCAGTGGAGTCGCCAAAATTTTATTATTCTAATTGAACCTCAAGCTGAAAAAACCAATTTCGAGGTAACCACAAACCATGCTTAGCCAAGTAGTTATCCCTACTAGGCAAGGAGAGGGCTCTCTCCGTAAGAATCACAGCCAAGATGGCTGGATAATGAAGATATTAGGCTAGGTATAGTAGCTCAGGGTTTTGATTTTTTATTGTATAGGGTTGTCCTGGATCAGAAGGAGAAAAACAGTTAAGGTAAGGGAAATTAGGTCAAATTTTGCAAGGTGTTCTATGGGGAAAGGTAGGCATACTGATTTAGAACTTTAGGATTTCAATGTGTGGGATGATCGAGATAGGTGTGGAGCTAGAAAGATCATGGTGCAAACATGGGTTCTTTTTAAATTGAAGAAATTTAACGGACTCTGAATGTCTACCAAAAACAGAGCATATGAGAATGGATTCTTCTTATCTAACTTGCATACATTCACTTAGTATTTATGAAATGATGAATAAACTTAAAAGTACATTTTAACACATGAAAAAAAAGGGAGAAAATGAACTAAACACCATACCACAAGGAATCCCATAAAAATAGCTGCAAATATGATTTAATATTCCTACTCAGAACTGATACAAAGTGTGTCTCTTCAAAGGCCAAGTATCCAATTGAGTCCAACCCTTACTAATGAGAAAGAAGAAGAAGATATAGACCTAAAATCAACTCACCCTAGCCTCATGGAGTCGAATCCATGAGATGAGGATAAGTTTCCACCAAATTTTGAACAAGAATTTGAAGACTAGGAAGACCCAACAACTTACCTCTAAAAGAGATGAAACTAATTCATTGGACCTCTAGAGGACTCAAGCTAATGAATATACCTATATTAAACTAATCATCATCATAATTAAATTCATATTTATCAATTACATCAGTGAAAATCCTAACTACTGAGATAAAGCTCAAAAATTCATTGAAAAACAGAGAAAATTCCAAACAGAGCAAAATTTGTCCTGGCGCAGCACCAAGGAGGAAAAATAGGTCTTCTTGCAGGTCATTTTTGACTAACTTCCGAATGTCCAAATTGAGCTCATGATATCTCATTGGAAATATTGTCCTGTCTATTTTCCATATCTTCTTGTAGTTTCTGATTTGGAGTTGTTTTGACCCCTGAAAAGTGCAATCTCCCAAGACTTCCTCTATGCGCAGTGCCACCCTAAAAAAGAAGCAGAAACATGATTTTGTGAGTTTTTTGACCCTTTTGCTTCACCAGTTTTTCTCCACATTCTTAGAAAAAGTACAAGGGGAATTTCCTCGTCATTATGAACCCACTAATGTTAGGATCTGCCCAAAAACTCAAAATATTCCCAAAATTTTCAAAATTGTTCAAAATTTATGGGATAGGCCCACAATCACATGTAAAGTTGAGATAAGGAGGCATCAACAAGCATCTTGAGTTTTTCACCTCCTTTCTTGCCCTTCCGGATCTCCTTCAATTTATTCTTCATATGTTTGACCTTGATATTACAAATTTTTTTCGGGTCTGATAGTGATGGGCCATGTGCCTGAGCATCTGATTGTCTCTGTTGGCCTTCATTAGCAGCTTCTCCATGTGAAATTTTAATTTCTCAAGCCACACTTCTCTATTATCTTCAATCTCGTTTTCCAACTGTTGGTCAAAACTCATATTTTGGGCTTCTTGCCTTTCTTTTTCCAATGCTCTTTTGAGGCCTCTTTTCTTTGGCCTTTTCTTGATGTTTTCAACCTCCTAAGGATCTTCCATAGCTACTTGATTAATCATGTATTGCCTCCTCTCCTACAGGAACTTCATCTCTAAAATATTTTTCTTATCTGTCGAATTTTTTTTCTCTTGCTCTGGGGAAGAGATGACGAATTTTCCCCTCCCAAGATTGGTTTGCAACTCTCTGATCTGTGCCTCCTTTTCTTTGATGGCAATGCTTGATGTGGTAGTGTAATCATACTCTTCAAGTTCTACTAACTCAAAATCAGCCTCTACCTCGTGGGCATCTTCATGCTCTTGATCTGTCTCTCCATGGCTGACCTCTCTGATTTTCTCTTTTCCCTTCAATGCCTAGTGTACCTAATTTTTTGATGAAGAAGGAAAAGCCCCTTCCATACCATGTGGAGAAAGCATTTTACTGTGTACTGATGAAGAAGGCAAAGCACCTTCCACACCATGTGGAGCAAGCATTTTCCTCTCTACTGCAAACAATTTTCTAAGCCCTCTTTGATATGTCACACTAAATTCTTTGACTTGCCTGGGTGATTTAACTTTATCTTTCCTTGTTTTTGCAGCTACAGGGCTAGTAGATGTCTCTCTTCTCTCTTGTGGCATTGGTGGACGAATTTGGGAATTTGTGAATATGTCATTGGAAATAGGTATCCCAAGAGATGTTGAGTATTTTGAGATGATGAAGCACAATGAGTTTTATGAGGGAGTGGTGATAGAGGTTGTTCATCTGTTGATGATATTCTTTCTTTGCCACCAATTATACCATCTTCTCAATGTTCTGGAGAAAGAAATATGGGATGTTCAGCATCCTCACCCTAGTGAAATGCATGAGCAACCTGATATGATATGTGTACAATCTGGAGAATCCACCCTCACAAGTGAAGTATCTCATGATAATCTTCATCATCGGTGCATAATTGCTGAGGAGGAAACTGAAGGGGAAAAACTTTCTTCTTTCATTCTTTTACTTGGTCTTGAGGTAAGGCTCAAAATAATTATCACCCAGGTCCTATGCTTTGTACCATTTCTCCCCTACATTTGGAATCCTTTTAGTATCAACAATAATCGAAGCGGAAAAGGTAAAAGTTACACCTGCGAGAGTTACCCTATTATCATAGAGGTTCCATATGAAAAGGCTAGTCAAATCAGGGTGATGCTGAACTCTTTCCACCTTTTCATAAAACTCATAGCACCCAACATATCTGGAACAGGACACAGCTAAAGGTAAAGCCTCTAGCTCTCTAAATTTTTTTGGCTCTACTCTGATGATTATGCCTCCCTTGTGTGACCTTATTTGCTGTACAATCTCATCTTCCTCAAACTCATCATCACTGTGTTCCTCCTCTCTGTAATCTCTGTTCTCTCTCTCCATTCTGGTTTCTTTGGCACTTTGGGAACCCTAGGGAAAAGGGAAGAAAGGGAGAGTGAAGGGAATGGGAGCCAGGAAGGAAATGATGAAATGAGGGCTTTAGGGGATAGGGATAGGCATGTAGGGGTAATTTTAGTGTTTTTAGAAGTATGGGGTGTTGTGATAGGGTCTAGGGATAATGAATTTGGAAAAGGAGGGTTTTAGGAAGTTTTTGAGGGTGATGGGGATTTTGGGAGAGGCAAAGAAAAACTAGGGTTTCTTTGTAACTTTTTCCAACATAAAACAAACACACAAGCATAAAATGGATAAACAGGGAGTTACAAGGGCTCACTTACTTGTTTTGTAAGTGAAGAGGAAACCTTGAGATGTCTAGAGGAGTTTGGGAGAGTTTCGACCTTGTGCATAACGCCCTCTTTCTATGTACAGCGTCGTGTAAAGTTTCACTGGCAGAAATGCTCTATGCACAACGCCAGAGCTCTATGTGCAACGCCTTCTCTCTATGCGTAGCACCGGCCAATATTTGTAGTTTTTCCCTTATTTCGAGCCCCCTGCTCCAAAATCACGTTTTTCTCCTTGACACATGAACAAATGAAGATTTATTTTTGGCAAATGAGCTTTTATACTTTGAATGACTTTTGGATTTTGATGATTGGGACCCACACTTCTTTCTTCTCATTAACCTTTCAAAATACCTTTTGATGCTTTGGATGACTGACATGGCCTTGTTATTTCTTCATAAAATGTCTGTATCTAGGAATAAGTAGATTTTTAGAGTTTTATTACATATAATGACTTAAAATTACATGAAATTAAGAATAATCAAATAACTCTATTTTTATCTCAAAAATGTGATTTTTGAGATGAAAACTTATAAAGATGAAATGTAACTTTACATGGAAAACCTGACTGAAGAAAATCATGAGTTTATTCTGGATCACCTTCACACCTTCTACTGCCCTTTATTGAAAATGAAACAATGCAATGATTTGACCCAATGAAAAATGAAAGAAACTGACTCAATGAGTGATTTTTTACTGTAAAGTGAGTGAGAGAAGACTTGCTTCAACATGATGAAGACATGGAAGAGGTTCAGCAGACATATACTTGTGAAGAAAAATGGGACACTTGACAAGGAAAACCACCAATGGAACAATTTTATATCATGAACTAATGGAATGATTGAAAATTTTAGAGTGGGACACCTAAGATGCACATGAAAAATTTGTTTTGATCCCGTGTGGAAGTATGAAAATATTGACACTAACAGAAATGTCTATTTATATGGAAGAAGGGAGTGGTAATGGTTGTAAGGTTCCCGGTAGCTTGATATTTTCCCCTTTTTTGTTTTGGCATACATCACATTCAGCTACAAAAGTAAGAATGTATTTCTTCATGCCGGTCCAATAGAAACGGCAGTGCACTCATGCATAATTATTTTGGAAGCCTCAATTGCCTGTGACTGGAGAGGAGTGCAACTCTTCCAAGATGCTCATTTTGAGGGTGGAGGTCTAGGATAGCACGACTCAATCCTTGTAGTGAAGAACCTCATCCTTCCAAGAGTAGAACTATTGGGAATTAAGATCTACTCTTAAGTTATTAATGAGCTGCGACATAGAGGGGTGGGAGAACCATTCATGGCAAGCCTCTTTCATCCACTGCTTGTATGGGTAGAGAGAGGGATAAAAAGGTGCACTCCTCCCCAAATTGGAGTGATAAGGCATCGGCCACTATATTTTCATGTCCCTACTTGTAAATTATCTCATAATCATATCCCAACATTTTTTCAAGACATTTATTTTTTTGTGGTGATGATAAAAATAGCTCGAGGAAATAATTTAAGTTATGATGGTCAGTGTGGATTTGGAAAGGATGCCCCAACAAGTATGGATGCCAAGTGTTGACTACATGTAAGATGGACATCATTTCTTTCTCATATTTAGATTGACCCATATGCTTACCATTGAGTTTTTTATTTGTGAAATCAAATGGTATACCTTCCTACATTAATACTGTGCCAATGCCTGTACCTGAAGGATCACAGTCAATCACATGACCTGTTTAAGAGCCAAAAAGGCTTTCTTAGTTGCGTCACTCCAAAGAAATTGATTTTTCTTCAGAATATTAGTGAGGGGTCAGGAAATGCATCCATAATTGCAGAAAAATTTGCGATAATATCCCATGAGACCCAAGAATCCCCTCAAACTCTTCAAGGTTTTTGGTTGGGGATAGTCTTTCATTTCCTGAATCTTTTTCAGATCAACCCTCACTCCATGACACACAATGTGTCCCAAATACTATACTTCTTCCATGCTAAAGGAACACTTGGATAATTTGAAAAACAGTTTATGATCTTGGATCAGTTGCAATACCTGGTCAACATGTTGAAGGTGGGTGTCCCATGTTATGTTGTAGATGAGAATGTCATAAAAATAGTCTAGGACAAATTTTCTAAGATACAGTTTCAGAAGGTGGTTCATGAGCCTCTTAAAAGTGGATGGGGCATTACAAAGACCAAATGGAATTCCCAAGAATTCATAATGGTCTTCATGAGTTCAGAATTTTTTCTTGGGAATGTCAAATTCCTTCATCTGTATTTGGTGATAGCTTGAGTGGAGATCTACCTTAGTAAAAAAATTGGCACCATGTAGTTCATCAAGCAGATCATCAACTACTAGGATAGTGAATTTTTCCTTGACTGTGAGCTTGTTAAGGGCCCTAAATTTTGGACACATATGTCATTCACCATATTTATTTATAACCATGACCACCAGAGATGAATAAGGATTGGTGTTGGGGCAAATAACACCTGCTTCAAGGAGTTCCTTGATGATTTTTTCAATTTCATTCTTTTGGGAAAAAGGATATCGATAAGGGCAGATATTTGGGGGTTGGGTACCTGGTAGCAAGGGGATAGTATGATCATGTTCACCCATAGAGGGTGGGAGCTCCTTAGGTTTTTTGAAGACATGTTGAAGGCGATCTAATAATTATTGCATCTCAGGATGAATGGGAGGAGGAGTGGATTCAATGGCATGAATGGAATTTAATTGTTTGAATTTCCCATGATGGACCCTTTTCAAAAGCTTCTCCATTCAATGTGAGATTATGATAGTAGGAGCACTTTCCAGGAGTCCTCGTAGTGTATTACTGTGGCCATTATGCTTAAAGCTCATATTAACTCCTAGAAGTCCATTGTGATAGGGCCCAATGTGCAAAGCCATTCAACACCAAGGACAATTTCATAACCGCCCATTTCAATGGAAAAAATGTGGGTTTTGAGGTGATAATCCCCCATTTGAAGCTTAATATTTTCACATCGGCCTTCACATTTCATGGTTCCCCCATCAGCAATAAGGACTTGTAAATTAGATACTTCCCTAAAAAAATAATGAAATCCTTTTGCTAATTTCTTATGGACAAAATTATGTGTGTTGCCACTATCAATCAACACCACTAGTAGCTGATATTTAATTAAACCTAAAATTTTGAGAGTCCGGGAAGAAGAAATACCTTCCAGACATGGAGTGAGATAATCTTCTCATCTAGTGTAGTTGGAGTACCAGTGTCTGAGGCTGTTAAGAGTTCACCCTCTTCCTCCTTATTCACTTTAGTGGTTGGAGCTTCATCGACAGAGTTTTTTTCAGAAGCGTCAATTTGAAAGAATTTTGGTTCCTTTCATTTATGTCCCAAGGAGTATTTGTCATCAAAATAGTAGCAGAGTCCTTGATTCCTTCTTTCATCCATTTCTGTCAGTGACACTTTTTGAACCTTAACTGTTTAGGTAGGGCCCATAGCTGGGGTGGGACATGCCTGTGCGACCAAATTTACACAATTGGATTGGGAATTTAAAGCCACTTCTACCTCTAATGCTTTGTTTCATCTTTCCAACCAAGTAGTTGGGTGATTCATTCTGACATTGGCTTGGATAGACACCTTTAAGCCACTAATGAAACATTTTAAGTAAATTTAATCTCCTAGTCCTTTAGTCTGGATGTCTGATTGTTAAAATTTTGCATTGTAGTCCCTTACATTGGAAATACTGAGAGGGGTGGGTGAATCAGTATTCCTTTCAATTAGAGCATTAGTTAATCTTCAATTATTAACAGTGTTTGTAAAATGATAGAAAAAAACAAGAGGAACACAAATGCACATAGATTTTAAGGTGGAAACCCACTCTGGGACAAAAACCACCTAATTCTTTTCAAATAATTCTTTAATATTCAACTCCGATTGAAAATAAAGCTCCAACTTCCTAGAATCTAGAAAAGCATTCTTCTCCAACTCCCACTGGATGGATGCTCCAATGCCTGAGATTCTTCAGTAGTCAACTGAATGGATGCTCCAACACCCAATGAGCTACAACTCACCCTAGCACCACCCTACCACCCTATAGAAGAATAAAAGAAGAATGGACTCCCGTACCAGGGAAAATGGTCCACTTTACAATGATATAGAATGATGTAGAAGAAGAAAATATACTAGACCATAACCCCAACTTTGACACAACCACATAATGATGATCCTAGACCTCCCAACACTGCCTCTTCAACCCTTGGTAGATAGACACTAGTACAATTTGTACAATAATGTCTTTACAATGACTAAGTACAATGATACCTTTACAATGATTGTATATAGTGTTGCCCACTTGAAGACTTCATATGATGAACTTCTTGCTACTATTATGCACCTTGGTTGCTGCTCTTGTCATGCTACCCTCTGCTACACCTTGCTTTGCTTTTCTACCGTAGAAAATCTGGTTCTTTGCAACCCTTGACAACACATGATCTAGATTTTTCTTTCCTTCTAGGAGCTCGATATTTAATCTAGTGTATCTCTGGTATTTTAGATCCTCAATATCGGATTTTAGATCCTGTAGTATTCCTTTGAGTATTCTTTCCAATGCCATAGGTCTGACCCAATTTGGATTCTTCAAGAGAGAGTTATACACAATCTCTCACAATTCCCTAATTATGGACTGTTTCAGCAGAGCGTACTTGTATGGCATGCCACATGTCACTGTTTATTCATTTGGCTCTAAAATTGATAGAGAAAAAATTAAAGACTATGCCCTATTTATCACTTTTTACATAATTCCAATCCGATACTCAGAGAGAGAGTTATGAAGATTTTACCAAGGTCACTTCTTTGAGATGAATTTCAGGAGCCTGCAAAAACCCTGACTTCCACAGATAATATCTCCAAAAATATTACGCACCTTGATCTAAAATTTTTACAGCAGCTTCCTCAGGATTTCAGCTTCACCTCATAAACATTTCAGCTTCTGAACCTTCTTAGAAAAAAAAATTAGAGCAAAAATTCCACAATGACTTGTTTCAGATGGTGAAATCCCTTTCATAAGGAGGAAATGAAGATCACAATTTATATGAATGCTTAAGTTGAGAGGGGCTTCAACAAGTGAACGTGGGAGGGATTTTAGGAGCTTAAAAAATATTAATTATGACTTTTCAATGACCCATGCCCCAACCCCGTGGGGTTTTAGCCCACTAACTGGGGGTACAAACTTCAAACATGAATATCTCTCAAACCGTGAAGAATTACATGGCGTGCCATATATCAACGGAAACATCTCGACAAGTAGAAACCATCAAAAGCATTATTGATCCAGAATATATTAATTTGGTAGGTCAAAATTCCCATGCAATATTGGGTTAGCCCCTGGTGCTGCTTGGGTTGACATCAATGACAACCGCTGATCAACAATATCCCCCTTTGGCATTGATGGCAACACAAGTACTCCCCCTACGATCATGACACCTCTTCCTACAACATTCTCTCCCCCTTTGACATCAATGGCAAAGGGTAACTCCCCCTGAAACACAACCATCCTGCGGACCTGTACACACTTCCACTCCCCCTTTATATTCTGAAAAACGGAAAATCTAATGAGAACTTGGGAGAATCCCAAGCTTTTGGCGAAGATATTCCAATGCTGGCGAATATTTAATATGTGATTCTTTTGGTGCTGCTTGGAATCTTTCTACTTGTCCAACTGCTTGCATAACATCTGGTTGGGAGGCTGTTACATATAGAAGACTACTAATCATATATCTATACAACCTTTGATCCACATCCTTAGATGAGTCATCTATGCTCAATTTTCAACCTATTACCATTGGAGTAAGGATGGGTTTGCAATCTTCCATTTTAAATTTCTTGAGCATTTCCTTGATGTACTTGGCTTGACATATAAATAGTCATTTCTCTTGCTGAGATATTTGAAGCCTTAAGAAGTATGTCAGCTCACCAATTAAATACATCTCGAAATCACTTTGCACCTTTTTAGGAAACTTCTTACTTAGTCGATCATCATTGCTACCAATTATTGTATCTTCCTCTTTAGCTATTAGACATGAATTAGTTGCTTCATCCAGAACATATATGTCATTTGGAGCTCAAATTGCTGTAGCCATAATTTCACCATACACACCTTTCCTGATTTCACATTTCATGGAGTTGAATAGTATTGTGTGTCCTTGATCACACATTTGTCCAACACTGAGCAGATTGTGATTCATGTTTTCAACCAATAGAACATTATTGGCTAGAGAATCTTTGTTTCTGAGAGTGACAGTACCTGATCCTATAACATTTGAAGATCCATCATTTCCAAAGGACATGGTTCCATCCTTCTTATTTTTCAGAGATACAAATTTACTTCTATCTCCAGTCATATGCATTGAGGACCCACTATCAAAATACCACACATCTTTGTTCTTTTGAGCCTTGAGAGCGAGAGAAAAATTATCATTCTTCTTCTTCTTCCATGTTCGTTCATTCTGTGGCTTCGAAGATTCTTCTAGAGGATTTTCAGGTCTGCAGTCTTTGGCTATGTGTCCAAAGTTTCGACATTTGTAACATTCAATATTATTTCTTAAATGTTCAAATATATTGATGTTTTGTTGAGCCATGGGAGGTTCATATTTGACAGATCTCCTAGAATTGTATTCGTTCCTAGGGTACGTGCGACATTCTACAACTTTATGACCAAATTTTCCGCATGAATAATAGTAGCCATAAAAAATATGTTGGTACCTGGATGGAAATTTTCGTCGAGGAATTGTCTTCCAAGGCTGTTCTTGCAAATCTTATCCAATGAAGTCTACATGCATGTCATATCTCATAGGTTCATTGTATTTTGTTGTAGAAGGTCCTGCTTCTTCTTCTTTGTAACCGATTCCAGTTTTGTCGTTGTAAGATCATTGATTGTTGATGAGTTCTTCCAATGCCTTTGAGTTGTTGGCATAGTTTTGGATAGTTTTTCCTTTCTTCACTTCCTCACACAGCGAGACTACTTCGGCTTCTAATTCTTCCCTTTCTTGGTTGCTTTCTTCCAACTTCTTTTGAAGTGAATCTTCAATGCATTTGTGTTCTTAAACTTCAATTTTGAGACCTTGAACTTGTTCTTCAAGAGTTTTGGAACGGATCTTCTCTGCCTTGAGAAATTTTATAAGCTTGATTGCTTCCTCATAAAATTTGTCTATGGTCCATCCTTCTTCTTCATTGTTTGATACCTCTTGCTTATTGTGCTTGGCCATAAACAATACTCTCTCATTGGCTTCTTCTTCACTATCATTGTCTTCATCGAATGATGAGCTATCTTCTTTAGAGAGAAAGTTCCTTTTGGATCCTTGCTTGTTGAATTTCTTAAAGCCTTTCTTTATTTTTGAGTTTCCATTACTTTTGTTTGGAAATTTTTCTGCAAAATTCCCAACCTCATTACAGTTGAAACATATCAATGGAAGTTTACCTTTGAATTTTCCCTTACCAATTTGTATTTTTCTCGTGAAGTAAGCATATTCTTCATCTGAAAGACCTTCTTCATCATCTCCCTTTTCTTCACACTTGCAGGTGCATGTCTTTTCAATTGAAGGTTGTTTATCCTTATTGGTTTTCTTAGATGCAACAAACGTAGTTTCTAGATGCGAAGTACCCTCTTCTTCATCAAGTCTCATTTCATATGCTATGAGAACTCCATGTAATTCCTCTTTGCTGAGTTTGTCCAGATTTGCACTGTATTCTAAGACCGATACCTTTGGGTTGAATCTCCCCGGTAACGTTCTAAGAATCTTCCGTATAATAGTCTTCTCATCAACTGGCTCTCCCAATCCTTCCAGAGTATTGGTTATTTCATCAACGTATTGAAAGTATGTAGCAATGTTGCAATCTTCTTTCATTCTGAGTTGCTCAAATTTTTCTCTATAGATTTGAAGCTTTGCTTCTTTGACATTTGAGTCACCTGCATATATATTCTCAAGCTTGTCCCATACATTTTTGGCAGTTTTACAACCCAACACCTTATGATAAGCAGATTCAATAAGTCCAATGATAATAATATTCTTTGCTTTTGCATCATTTACCAAATTCTTCTTACCTTGTTCATCCACGGTTGATGTAAATCCATTTTGAACAGTGTCCCATACTTTGTAACCTTGCACCAAGAGATAGACCTCCATTCTTCCTTTCCAAAGTGCATAATTATTTTCATTGAATAGAGGTACACCATTCTTGGTATGCTCCATGACCTCCTTCCAGCTATTAAACTGCTATTGAAGGAACCAAGCTCCGATACCAATTGTTGGAAATACTGAGAGGGAGGTGAATCAGTATTTCTTTCAATTAGAGCATTATTTAATCTTCAATTATTATCAGTGTTTGTAAAATGATAGCAGCAAACAAGAGGAACACAAATGCACACAGATTTTAAGGTGGAAACCCACTCTGGGACAAAAACCACCTAATGCTTTTCTAATAATTCTTTAATATTCAACTCCAATTGAAAATAAAGCTCCAACTTCCTAGAATCTAGAAAAGCATTCTTCTCCAGCTCCCACCGGATGGACGCTCCAACGCCCGAGATTCTTCAATAGTCAACTGAACGGATGCCCCAACACCCAATGAGCTACAACTCACCCTGGCACCACCCTACCACCCTATAGAAGAATAAAAGAAGAATGGACTCCCGTACCAGGGAAAATGGTCCACTTTACAATGATATAGAATGATGTAGAAGAAGAAGATATACTAGACCATAACCCCAACTTTGGCACAACCACCTAATGATGATCCTAGACCTCCCAACACTGCCTCTTCAACCCTTGGCAGATAGACACTAGTACAATTTGTACAATAATGTATTTACAATGACTAAGTACAATGATACCTTTACAATGATTGTATGCAGTGTTGCCCACTTGAAGACTTCATATGATGAACTTCTTGTTGTTGTTATGCACCTTGGTTGCTGCTCTTGTCATTCTACCCTCTGCTACACCTTGCTTTTCTTTTCTGCCGTAGAAATTTTGGTTCTTTGCAACCCTTGACAACACATGATCTAGCTTTTTCTTGTCTTCTAGGAGCTTGATATTGAATTTGGTGTATCTCTGCTATTTCAGATCCTCAATATCTAATTTTTGATCTTATAGTAGTCCTATAAGTCTTCTTTCCAATGCCACAGTTCTGACCCAATTTGGATTCTTCAAGAGATATTTATACCCAATCTCTCACAATGCCCTAATTATGGATTGTTTCAGTAGAGCGCACTTGTACAGCATGCCACCTGTCACCGTTTCTTCATTTGGCTCTGAAATTGATAGATCAAAAAGTATAGACTGTGCACTATTTGTCACTTTTTACAGAATTCCAATCTGATACTCAGAGAGAGTTATGACGATTTTACCAAGGTCACTTCTTTGAGATGAATTTCAGGAGCCTGCAAAAACCCTGACTTCCACAGATAATATCTCCAAAAATATTACGCACCCTGATCTGAAATTTTTACAACATCTTCCTCAAGATTTCGACTTTGCCTCATAAAAAATTCAGCTTTTGAACCTTTGTATAAAAAAAATTTAGAGCGAAAATTCCACAATGAATTGTTTCAGATGGCGAAATCCCTTTCATAAGGAGGAAATGAAGATCACAATTTATATGAATGCTTAAGTTGAGAGGGGCTTCAAAAAGTGAATGTGGGAGGAATTTTAGGAGCTTAAAAAATATTAATTATGGCTTTTCAATAACCCATGCCCCAATCCCATGGTGTTTTAGCCCACTAACTGGGGGTACAAACTTCAAACATGAATATCTCTCAAACCGTGAAGAATTACATGGCGTGCCATATATTAACGGAAACATCTCGACAAGTAGAAACAATCAAAAGAATTATTGACCTAGAATATATTAATTTGGTAGGTCAAAATTCCCTTGCAATATTGGGTTAGCCCCTGGTGCTGCTTGGGTTGACATCAATGACAACCATTGATCAACACCTTACTGTACCTGTTTTCCTGAGCTTATTGAGATGACCCAGAAAGTGAGATTCCTGATCAAAGTAGTCACAAATGAGCATTGAGAACATGTTCCAAGTTTACCTCCATGGATAAAATTTATGATGCCACTGTTAGCACTGTCATCGCTCTTGGCCCAAGTAAAGTGCTCCCACGTGTAGTTTAGTTTTCTCTTCCTAGATATTGTAAGGTGGGAATATTGTTCCATTTGTGCCACCCATACTCTCAGGTT
Source organism: Pinus albicaulis (assembly GCA_034641835.2). Classification (NCBI taxonomy): domain Eukaryota; kingdom Viridiplantae; phylum Streptophyta; class Pinopsida; order Pinales; family Pinaceae; genus Pinus; species Pinus albicaulis. Next base: position 45,871,333 of record CM076571.1, read on the forward strand.
AGAGCCATCAAATTTTTACATGTCCAACTTAGGTGTCTGGTAGCTCGAATATTGATGAAATCCATGGAAATGAATGTGATGGTTGGATTATCCTTCTACATGTGCATCAACAGTATGTTCTTCCCTTATGGGTTCGAAAGGAATTTTCAGGGAAGTCAATGTGTATGTGAGTTTGTCAATGGATGCCTGGATGCCATTGATTTTTTTCTCGAGAGCTTTGAATTTCTCTACTGCCTTCTCCATAACCATAACTTGAGACTTGGTACCATACATGATCCAGGGTAAATTCTTGATACCCTTAACCAAGACCTTTTACTTTGGCTGATGTGTTAGAATTGCATTTAACTAAAGCGTTAATGAACATAAATGAAATAATGCATGCTATAAAGAAGAGGAACATATCATGTCAAGATCAGCAATCATAAGGAAGTAGGGATCCACGTGAAATTTTTGAAAAGGAGAGTGGGTCGAAGGACTGATAAGAGCTAGGTCATGGAAACCTAGGGTTTCCATCACCCCTGCTACAGGTGCCAACAAAGCTCCTAATCCCTCCCATCTGCAACACTAAGCTCATTCCCATATGCATTCTGAGGATCAAAAAAATGACATCAATGACAAGGGGGAGGTATTACCCCCCCAATAGAGGTGTCGCTGGCGGTCCAACCGATAACAGTAAAGTTGGTCAGATTGATCTGCCACAGAATGGCTCGACAAGCATCGCAGAGCCTGGGGAAAACCCTGCAACCCAAGCGAATGAAGAGCAATAAATCAAAGATCAGAACAAGGCAACGTCCTCAACCTGCATCCCAATCACAACCACTCGGCTTGGGATCCTCTTCCCCGCTGAAATAATTAACGATAGAATCCAATACATGCATGATCATGCCCTCATTGGGAATTTTATCGGCTTCTGGCCAACTGAGAAAGCGTACTACAGCTGGATAAACTCCAAGTGGAAGCCCAAAGGCCAGGTCACACTCCAACTAGGACCCAAGGGTTGTTTCAACATCATTTTCACCTGCATAGAGGACAAAAATAGGGTTATAGATGGAGGACCTTACTTCTTTAATGCGACTGGCCTCTTCCTCAAAGACTGGATTGAATGTTTCAACCCTAAGAAAGAACCACAAGAATACTAGGAAGAGCTAACCCTCCAAGAAATTGGTAACCACTTTGGATATTTCATCAAAATTGCTGAAGAAACCAAGCACAATCGCTATACTGCCTATGCCAGGATCTGTGTCTACATCCATCTAGCCAAAGCTCTTCTGGACTCGGTAAGTCTTTGTCACAATGACTTTGAATGGATCCAATCTATAGATTATGAGCATGTTCCCTTCTGATGCTGCAAATGTCACAAGCATGGCCACCTTTTTAAGGATTTCCCTCTTAATCTTCTTGCTAAGCCCTCCTCTGCTCCTGAATCCTTTGACCTTGATGGCTTCACCAAAGTCTCCTCTCATAAAATACATGCAAAAAAACTGTCCCCAACCTCGGACCCTCTAAACCTTCCACCTGCAATAGCTTTCACCTCCTAGCCAGCCAATCCCTGGAGAAGGATCCTCCAGCTTCCTCTCCGAGCGTCTCTCCTCCCCTCAGCAACCCCCCTACCAACCCCTCTTCCCCCCATAAATCCTCTACCTCGAGCTTGTATCCTAATCAAAGCTAAAAATCCTCTGACAAAAATTTGCAAGACAAGCCTCAAGGATCCAAGAAGAAAGATAAGAAAAAGGAGAACTCGCCCTCTGCTTCCAATCCTCCCCTAGACCTCACCTCCAACATGGAATCCCTTCTTAGTAAGAAGCTCAAGCTAAAGGACAGAATCAAACCCCAATAACCTATATGGAAGAATAGCCAGAAACCATAGAACTCGGCGATCTGGACATCACTGGCCTTGAAATTGCCTACGATACCAAGGAGTATCACACCATTCCGGCTCGGAAAATAGACAACCTAGAGGAATCTCTACTCAAATATTAGCTACTTAAAGGAAGCACGCATTTGGGCATCCAGGGAGAGCACATACCTTGGGAAACAATCGATATTATCAAAGAATCTAGAAAAAGAGGCAGACCCATAGATCTGCAAAGTCTGATTATTCTAGGGGATCAACTGGTAGATTCTAGACGATACCCTAAGCTAACCAAGTTCTATAAGGTCCTCACCCACCATTCTAAATGATGAAGCTCACATCATGGAATATTCGAGGGATCAATAGCCTCTCAAAGCACCGAATGATAAAAAATAGAATAAGGCAAGACAACTCCTCCATATTTTTCATGCATGAAACCAAATGCTCCAGCACCACCTTCCATTCAATCATTTATAACCTATGGCCTGGATGTAATACTATAGCTGTTGATGCCCTGGGGGCCTCCAAAGGGTTGGTAATTGCATGGAACCCTCGTATCCTCTCCCTCACTGACCTCCATGCCTCTCTCAATTTCATTCAAGCCTCCTTTCATCTGTTAGGCACCAACATCCACTACCAGCTCACCAATGTTTACTTTCCCCAATCCTCTGCCCTTAAAATCAATCTCTTGGACAATATTGAATCCCTTAATTCCCAGAGAGCCCATCCACTCTATATTCTTGGAGGTTATTTCAATATGATCACCAACCTTAATAAAAAAAGAGGAGACCGTATGCACCTTGACAATGACAGCTACCGTTTCAAAGACTTCATCCTCCAGAATCAGTTGATCGATCTACCCACCTCAAATGGGATTCACACCTGGAACAACAGAAGAAGAGGAACCCATCAGATTGCTTCGTGTTTATACCACTTTCTTATCTCGGATGCCTAGATTCAATTGAGGGGTGAAATATTGTCCGGTGTCTAACACTTGGCTCGGATCATTGGCCCATCCGATTGGAGTGGATACATCCTGACGAAACCCAACGAAAACCCTATAAACCCTTCCGCTTTGAGAAATTCGACTCCCCCATTTTGGAGCGAGAATTGTAATCTACGGAATGGAAATCTGCTTCCCTAGGCTTGGTGTCTAGTCTGAAAAAGGTAGACTATCTGCATTTTTCCTAACTCAAAACAGATACACAGAGAGGATTGGATGCTTACTTATTTCGGATGCTTCCAAATGGCTCCTTTCCGTCACTTCCACTACAGCTTCAAATTCAAGCGGTTTGATGGTTGAATGCTTCCTGCAAGAAAGAACACTGAAACAGCAAAAGATACAATAATATAGATATCTATTCAATCTAGTTAGCTAAATTAGTTAAGCATAAACTACATTCATCAACCAAGATCTTACAACATGGAAAATCAAAGTTAATATAGATGCATGTAGGGAAAAACAAGAAGTACTTTTTATTGATGATAGAAGGAGAGGTTACAACCTAGTGACTGATTTGAAGTGACCTTCCAGCAATGTTCCCAAGTCTCATCACAGCATAAGTCTCTCTAGCAGCAGTTCCACAAATCAAACTCTCTAGTGAAAATCCTCCAGCATTTCTCTACTCAAATTCTTCCTCTTTAAACACTTAGATCTATGTTCAATTTATAGATGAACTATAGGTTGTTTTGCAATAAATTTCATTCTAAAAATAGGCAAGACATGTTTTCTAGTCATGTAGATGTCAAATAGACACTTGGATTCAAAGCCTGACACATGTGAACCCTTCTAGAAGACACTGGCCAAGTAGAGATTCCGGAACAATGAGAATTTCGCTTCCAATGTGACCAACGCACTTTTGAATGTCAGGAAGTGATCTGCAGAGTAGCCTTGAATGGGGCTACCTGCATATACAACACACTTAGGCCCCTTAGATCCTGCGTTGGGGAGCTCTCATATGTTTAATAATAATATTCAAACCATGGAAAACACTTGCTTGATGAAAGTCACTTGTTTGATTCATGTTGTTTCCTATCTTAGAGCATATAGCAACTGAGATGATAGGGAAAGATAGACCCTTTGATCATTGGTCCTGCAGATGATGCCCAAATAACCAGGTCATTGGGAATGGTGCCCCAAATTGACCTATAACAATTGCACCCTAAAGCATGAGATCCAAATAATAAGAACATTTGATTGAGATGCTTTACATTGTGATGAGCCTGGAAACAAAGCGGAATGGTCACCTGTATCGGTATTACAATACATTACATCATGATATATCCTCTATTGATCATAATTGCTGAGGGTAGGCATTCCCATATTCAGCACATAAAACAATCTAATAACATGTACATGATTCAAAAAGTCGTCTACATTGGAATGTTGCCCATATGCAGACACGCCTACAGATATAGGCCCATGTTTGGATAAAAATCTGTATGTAAGGTCACCATACATATGATGTGTACAACAATCCTAAAATCACAGCCTGGATGGCTGAAACTAGATCTGGGGTCTTCTTATCTCATTCACTCGATCATTTGGGTACAAGTATAGCCATGTGAATATATGATTTGTCGTCAAACATGGAAAGACATCATCTCATTACCAGCCAATAATGTGAGCTGTTAACAAACGCGAGAGAACCACCATTAATGTCAATGGCCCTCAAGGTACTGCAGTACATTTTTTAAGGCGTGAATAGATGATTTGATGTCAAACGCCAAACAAAATCTTTCGGTCAAAAGTCTAGAAGCGAGGATCTTGTCGATGCTGTAACAAGCCTCATGGTACTGGAATCTGATGTTTCTATGTGAACTTCCTGGATATTAATTTGTCGTCGATAGGAAGTCACCTTATTGCAAAACTGGAGTTACTGATTTCGGAGACAAGGGTATGACTTGATATAGCAATTTTCAAGGACGACAGTCATGAAAATGAAGGTTTACGAGTATTGTAGATGGATGAGTTCTTAATCACTTCTCTTGAACATATCGATGACACTGTGATGAGTTGGCAGCATTGTCCCAAAACCGAAGTGAAGGTATGATGAACCATAGGTGTGAATGAACCTTAAAGATGATTACCCAACCTAAACAGTCACGTACATGGAGTGAAAGAAGAGTCATGTTCAAGAGTGACTTGCTACCAAAAAGAAACTTTGCTTACTTTTCCCAAATTTTCCTCGGTCATTTGTCGACCAGTACCCCTTTATTTTTTAACAAGCTTGAGGAGGATAACATTTGCTTGATCTATAATTCAACCCTTTAGGCGAATAAAGTATCGCCATTTAATAATTTAACGAGTCTAGTGATGAATGAAACTCGATTCTCGCCATGATCGACAAGCCCGTCACTATTTTATGTTTTAACGAGCTTAACGACAGTGATAGCTTGGTCCTTTTTCATTTTTAGAGAGTCTGAAAAAGGGGACAAAAGAGAACTCCAAAAGTACTTTTTCGTAAATTTTTCTCTCAGATCCGAAAAAGTGTAAAATAATATATGAATGAACCTCTTTGGTCATGTTTAACCAAGGTATTCCTTTTTCGTAAATAATCTATCTCAGTTTAGAAAAGGGTTAAACTTATACTAACTAGAAATAAATTTATTTACTTTAACGAGCTCAAAATGACAAGTGCTCATAAATATTTTCACATTATCGGAGTCTGAAAAGAGCTGAAAGAAGACTCCAGGGGTTCCTTTTTCGCTATTATCAAAGCTCGAAAAAGAGATAAAAGTGCGCTTCAAATCCTTTTTCGTTTTTAACAAAGCTCGAAAAATAAGGAGAAAAAGTATGCTTTGTGGTCAATTCATTCTTGAAATAAATCTGCACTACTAATCTATTCATTAGTTGTAAGACCTGTTTAGAACAACATCAAATGGATTAAAAATACCTGTTTCATGATAAAAACATAATAAAACTATAGTCATAGTAATAAATTTTACTTTGAAATAATTAAATGACTATTTAAAAGTAGTTTCACAGTTCATTTTTACCATTCCATAGTTACCATTTGTATTTTGGAGCTCTGAACCTGATTTTGCCTCCGAACTTCAATGATCGATTGTGTGCAATTGGTAAGAATGTTTTGAATTCCCTTCAAGAGCACATGTCGAATGCCCCCTGCAAGAGAAGATGCCCCCCAAGCTTCATTTCATTAATCCAAGTTTATTACTAGTTACTAATAGCTGGATGGAATGAAGGTTCATTATATAGGAGGATTTGTTTCATTTTTTAATGAGCTTGACACAGGAAAAGAACTATGCTCATGACCTGTTTCATTTTTTAACGAGGTTGACACAGTAAAATAACTATCCTCATAGGCACTTGTTTCATTTTTTAACGAAGTTGACACAAGAAAAAATAACTATCCTCATAGTGTAGTTGGACTTGTGAGTGTGTGCTGGAAAAGACGTATTCTAACGGAGTCATCATTTAAGGAGTTTGATGAATACCACAAATTATAAGTTATAACATGAGTTGACGAGTCTTCTCCAGATTTTTCATTTAATTTTGGAATTCCAGAGGGTATTTTATGTGAAATCACTAGCCACCAAGGGAATAACTGATGGGATCAGCTTGATATTGCACTGAAGATGTGAATAAAGGATCAAGTCATTCAATACTCATAAGGGAGGAACCAGATAGGATTCCAGATGATGACATGGGTGAAGTCAATGGAAAAAACATCGAAGATGAAGCAACAACATATGTTGTCGCAACTAAAATAGATGGTTCAGTCTCGGATGTCATCTCAGCCATGTTTAAATGACCTAGTGTATACCCTATAGAATCTATGAGAACTGAAAGTGAAACAGGATCAACAAAATCAGAGGAAGGTGATTGAGAAAAATATTCGTATAGGTAAAGCTCCTACCGAAAATGAGTTGGAGTTAAAGGTGTCTCATCTTGTGATATTTCTTCAATCACAATTAAACCAGGAGGAAGAATTTCACTGCCATGCCCAAAATATATTTCAGATGGTTGACTATGTGATATGGGAGTTTCAATAGCTACAGAAATTTGTGGGATGACCAAGGTAGGAACAACTTCCGATTGCTCAACTTCGAGATCAAGATTTTCTCCACTTAGGGAATATAGCAACAGAAATATAAGGGGATGATAGACCCTATTTCATTGGTCCTGGGGATGATGTCCAGTTTGACCAATAAAAGTTTCCCCCTAAAGCACAATGGGATTCGGATCAACTTCCGGTTGAACAATGTTGGGTTCGGGAGGAATGGTCTCAACGATTGAATGGATCGTGACCATGGGTAGCTATGAAGACTCTGTTTCGACAACAGTAAACGAACCGGGATGTGTGGAAACAATTTGAGCTAAATCTGGGTTAAAAAATGATGTTTTTCCAGAGGTACAAATTGTACTTGACTCGACAGATCATGATCGCCTTCGCCTACTAGAAATAACTTCCAGTGGTAAAGGTGGTTTTAAAGCTAATCTATGCGAACGACGAGGGATAGGATTGTGTTCTTCCATGATTACTGATTTATTTTATCCAAAAACAAATAAACAAAAAGAGGATAATGCTAGGCAAAAGTGTTTACCAAGAAATTGTGAACTGCATAATACCTCCTGGTGAACCAAGAAGTACGGGCAGGTAATCTCCCTGAATGCTATGTTTAGTGTATCACAATTTCAGGGTGGCCGACTCGGTTCACTATGGATGGATAACACCTAAAATTTTTCCTCCCAAATATACCCGAAGGTATGTGGAGGCCCAAGTCCATATTAGCGCTGTCTGATGTGAAACCGCACAGTGAGAGCACCCCTTTATACTTATCGTACTATAACACCGCCCGATATACCTGAGATCACGTGGACGAGCTACGATATACTTACATACGTGGAGTGAGGTATCACACTTGGAATGTATCGCAGAAAAGTTAACGAAAGATGCTATGTTTTATGACGCCAGAGCATGTCTCTAGCCTAGAACTTATAAATGTTATCCTTAATGTTCCAAAGCATTGTTAAGTATTAAATTGAGATTTATTTTATGTTGATCTTTCTTAACAATTTTCCTTTTAGGTTCACCGAGATTATGTATATGAAATTCCTAAAATGCAAGCTAAGAATGATAAAAAAAACTTTCACTTTCAGCTTTTTCAATGAAGAACCTAGCTAATAAGGGAAGAGAGAAAATAATTTGAGAGCAAACAAATCAATTAACAAAAACAAATAAATGAATCTCAAACTAAATGCAGATTTCTTAATGTTCCTTTTGCAAAAAACACACAATCCTACATGGAAATGCAAGTTTTTCTTTTCAGTTTCCTTAATGTTATGAATGCAGAAAAGAAACTAGGTGCACTAGATCAATAATCGAAATGCTTTTTACTTTCGAGAAATGAATAATAAAAATGACAATTTCTCTTTTGAAGGAAAAATGAGGATTTCAACAACAATTTCTCCTATCAAGGAAATGAAGATTTTACGACAATTTCCTATTTCGAAAGTAAACGATTCTTAATGCAACCATAAAAAATACTTTGAAATCAACTTTTCAATGATAATAAAAAACTTTTTTAAAAACAACATTAATCAAATTTTCAGTCAAAGGGGAAGAAATATATAGTTACTGGTCAACTGAGCATCAAAATTTTTAGAAAAAATCAGCAAACAAAATTGAAGCAAAGTACAAAGTCAGATTCAAGGGGATTTGGTCCCTTTCAGGAGCCAACGTAGTCTCCAAAGGGAGACAATGCTCTACAATGCAGGATAAGAAGGGAGACAATGCTCTGCAAAGCATTGTGCCCTACCCAAGGGTTTGTTGGGCGCAATAAACAAAGAAAAAGCTACTATTTGTCTCACTAACTTTGCAAATTAAGCTCTGAAAAAGTATAATATTTATGTGAAACAGCTATGGGTCGATTTAGAAAGTAGATCAGAGACTAAAACACCTAGAAACATGAGAAATTCTCCCCAACAAAGTCGCCAGTTTGTTGGGCCAGAATTGTAATCTACAGATAAACTACGCTTCCCTAGATCGGTGTCTAGTCTAGAACAATAGGTGAAAGACTATACTACCATTTCTCCTAACTCAGAATAGATACACAAAGAGGATTTGAAGTGACCTTCCAGAAATTTTCCCAAGTCTCATCACAACATAAGTCTCTCCAGCAGCAGCTCCACAAATCAAACTCTCTATTGAAAATTCTCCATCATTTCTCTACTCAAATTATTCCTCCTCAAACACTTATATTTGTGTTCAATTTATAGATGAACTGTAGGTTGTTTTGCAATCAATAGAATTAAAAAAATAGGCAAGCCATGTTTCCATTCATGTAGATGTCAAATGGACACTTGGATCCGAAGCATGACACATGTGAACCCTTCTAGAAGACACTGGCCAAGTGGAGATTCTGGAATAATGAGAATTTTGCTCCCAATGTAGTGACCAACGCACCTTTGAATGTCGGGAAGTGCTCTATAGAGCAGCCTTGAATGGGACTACCTGCATATGCAACACACTTAGGCCCCTTAGAGCCTACTTTGGTGAGCTCTCATATGTTTTATAATAAGCTTCAAACCATGGAAAACCCTTTCTTGATGAAATTCAATGTTTGATTCATGTTGTTTCCTGTCTTAGGGCATATAGCAACTGAGATGATATGGAATGATAGACCCTTTTTCATCGGTCTTGGAGATGATGCCTAGTTAACCAGGTCATTGGGAATGGTGCCCAAATTGGCCTATAACACCCATCCAGGATTAAAATAAATGTTAAACGAATGGTGGTGTAGTATCACCCCCCCGGAAGGGTCAAAGATGTAAGCTAAAGATCCTGAAAACTTGATTAAAGCACTGGAATCATAATTCCTTTGGAAATATCTTCCAAAGTTAGAGGGACTTGGACACTCAGATGGAAATCCTCCAACAATCTATCATCTCGAAAGGGCGCACGGAGGACTTATCTCGCTAAGAACATAATCTCAAGAACCAAATAGAAGAAAGAGGTTTGCAGGAAGAGATACTCTAGAAGAAAAAATCCAGAATTCGATGGCTCAAATATGGGGAGAAAAATACCAAATTCTTTCACTACTGCACTATCCAACGAAGAATGATAAATCTAATATCCATCCTAAAAAATGATTAAGGAGTTAACCTGGAAGCTCATGAGGACATTGAACATGAACTCCTCAATTATTTCAATGACACCCTCATAGAGCCCCTTGTTGATAGATAGCCCGAAATCAATAACATAACCCAAAATATTCCATCTATCATAACGGATGATCATAATAAAACTCTCTTGAGACTGGTCCAATTGCAGGAAGTGGATCAATCTATGGCTCAACTAAAGGCTGGGAAGTCACCGGGGCCAGATGGCTTCACTACCAACTTCTTTCATTTCTTCTAGGAAGACATAAAGATGGAAGTCTGGGAAATGGTGGAGGAATCCTGAAGTATGCACTGGATGCTCCCTGCGCTCAATGCCACTTTCCTCACTCTCATCCCCATGGAGGAGCACGCCACTACCCCCAACAATTACATATTTATCACATTATGCAACGTCATGTACAATCTCATATCCAAAGTGATAGCCAATCAACTCAAGCCTTTGCTACCGCTCTTAATCTCCCTGGACCAAACTACTTATGTGGAAGGATAAAAAATTATGGATGGCATCATACTCACTCATGAGGTTACTCACTCTCAGAAGACCGAAAAAATTCCAAGTATGCTTCTCAAGATTTAACTTTCAAAAGCCTTTGACAAACTCAGTTAGAATTATATCCACCAAATGTTGCTAGATTTTGGCTTCAGTCCCACTTGGATTTGATGGATCATGAGCCTGATTTCCTCCCCTATCTTCTCTATTCTGCTCAACAGCTCTCCCTCCGCCCTTTTCTCGCCCTCCAGAGGCATTCGACAAGGCGACCCCCTATCCCCCTTCCTCTTTGTCCTGATGGCGGAAGGGCTTGGCCGACTCATCAACAACTATGTCACCTCCAGATCTCTCAAAGGGATCAAAATTCATCTTTTTCCACCTATCTCCAATAAACAATTCATAGGTGATATCATGCTCTTTGGTCACCCTCCTGTCCAAGAAGCCAGATCCTTCAAAGTCATCCTTGACAGTTTCTCCTTGGCTTCTGGAACTACCATCAACTGCGAGAAATCCCAAATCTTCTTCTTCAACACCCCAATCATCACCCAGTGCAACATTGCCAGAATTTTGGGCTTCTCCAATTCCTCCCTCCCTTCAAAATATCTTGGAGCCCCCCTCATTGACTCAGCCATCAAGCACTCCTCCTGGAGAAAAATTTTGGATAAACTTGAGACCAAACTCTCCCTTTGGACCCATCGAGCCCTCAATATAGCTGGACAAATTGTCCTTATAAAGTTTTTTCTTCACTCCATGTCATTATACCACTTTTCTATCCTGGCTTCTCCCAAGTGGGTCCTCAAATCTATCAGAAATATCCAAAGAAACTTCCCGTGGGGAAGAAATAAAGGTAACAGGACATGGGCCCTGGTCAACTGGAAGGAAGCATTTGTCCCCAAAATTCTTGTGGACTGGGGCTAAGAGACCCTCATCACAGCAATGCGATAATGGGAGAAAAAATCTGGTGGAATTGGATCTCCAATCCATAAGTTCCATGGGCCCAGCTATGGCTCTCCAAATATGCGAATAATTGGCCAGCCCAAGAACTGATTCGCTTTGACATAGAGATAACTGGCTCCCTCATTTGGAAAGCAACCAAAAAACACAGGGCTCTTGTTCGGGACCATAGCATCTAGGAGGTCTGCTCTAGTTCCCAAGCTAAGTTTTGGGAGGATTCTTGACAACAGATGGCCAAATTAGCCTCTCCCTTTCCCAATTCAAACTGGGAAGAAATCCTCAACAATCAGGAGAACTCCCAAATCAAGCACTTTTGGACTCCCCTCACCAATTCGAGCTACCATCAATGGCTTCTGGCCGACCGGATGCACGCATAATGAAGGCTAGAGCTCACTGAATACATCAACAAAGAACTGCTCAAAAGGAAAATTCACTTCGCTGAATGAAATGACATTGTTAGATTGGGATACTCAACCTAAGGCACCTTCACCACCAAAGAGGCCTATCACTTGCTCCTCCCTAATCCTTAGACTCCTCAAGATTTAATCTGTACTCAGATCTGGCATCCCAGAATCTGACCCAAATCTCCACCTTCTTATGGCTTCTTAACAAAAGGTGCATCCTTACTTGGGACAACCTACTCAAAAAAGGATTCATTGGACCCTCCTGATGTCCGAATTGCGGTAATGCTGAAGAAACAATTGAGAACCTCTTCAACTCATGCCCTCTTGCAAACACTCTATGGGATAATGTTTCTTTGTTGATTAAAATATCAGATAGACAACAAGTGGATATTCTCAATACTATTCGGAATTGGATGCCTTCCCCCTTCCATAGCGATCTGCTCATCCCTCTGTCTCATCCTCCTTGGGCACATTCACTGGTTGATCTGGAAGGAACGCAACATACACATATTTTGAGATCAATCCACCCCTCCTGACATCCTTTGGACCAACATCTGCTACAACCTTCAGGAATCCCTTGCGTTGCTACGTTGGAAAGACTCTGATTTCCACTCCCGCCCCCTTGAAAACATCATCTGGACCAATTGGAATCTCTCCCTTCACTCTCATCCGATCATTGATCCCCTTCAAACCATTCCCCCAACTCTCCTTGTACTTGGTCTCCCCCTCCTCCTGGCCTCTTCAAACTCAACTTTTATGGTGCCTCAAAAGGAAATCTAGGTGATGTTGATTTTGGAGGGAAATTCAGAAATTCGGCTGGAGATGCCCTTTTGATCTACTTTGGCTCCATTGGATGGGACACCAACAACTCTTCTCAGTTAGAAGGACTATTTCAAGGCCTCCTTCTAGCACAGGAGAACAATTCCTTTCCCTTGGAAATTAAAGGAGACTCCCAAGTCATCGTCAACATTGCTAATCGCCTCCTGTCAGGATCATCAACCTCTAAATTCTCTATGAGTTGGAGACTAGCGACTCGCTTCAACCTCCTCGGGCAATGGCTTCTTCACCATGTGGTAGTCACTTTCAATTATATCAAAAGAACTTCTAATGCTGTCATGAATCTACTGGCCAACAAAGGAGTTACTCACGATGCTTCTCTCACCACTAGTCAGCTCCATACTCTTGATGATGAAGCTCTTAGTAATGATTGCACTCTTTTGGTGTTCAATGTTAAGTCCCTATATTAAATAGTATAGCCCCTTATTATGTTAGTGTAGCCCCCCTTATTGTTATTATTGTACCCCTGTAATCCCCATATTGTTATTATTGTGCCCTTACATTATTATTGTTAGGTCGGCTAGGATTACATTATGGCCCCATGGACTCCTATATATAGAAAGGAGGTTTTGTAAATTGTATAATCCAATAATTTTTCATTTATGTAATGTATTGGAGGTTTCCCCCTCGAAGTGGCTCATTTCTAAGGCGTTGATATCTCTTTTCTTCTCTTTTTGGAGCTGGTTACACAACATTTGGTATCAGAGCTTTGGATTTTAGGGTTTCGCTACTCCAAACAGGTCATCGTGGAATTTTCGCTATAATTTTTTTTCTACGAAGTTTCAGAAGCTGAAATGTTTAGGGTGTGAAGCTGAAATCCTAAGGAATATTGTCTAAAAATTTCAGAGCTTGGTTCGCAAAATTTTCGGATATATCATCTATGGAAGTTAGGTCTTTTTTCAAGCTCCTAAACAGGTCATCGTGGAATTGTCGCTATAAATATTTTTCTACGAAGGTTCAGAATCTGAAATTCGTATGGTACAAAGCTGAAATCCTGAGGAAATTCATCAAAAAATTTTAGAGCTTGGTTCACAATATTTTTGGAGATATGATCTGTGGAAGGTAGTGCTTTTTCAGGCTCCTGAATTTCATCTCAAAGAGGTGATCGTGGGAAAAGTTCAATAACTCTTTCTCTGGGAAGTGGATTTGAGTGCCGTAAAAAGTGTTCGCAATTACACGGACTGTAGTTTCGTGGATATCAATTTCAGAGACAAAGGACGAAACAATGACACGTGGCAAGTCCTACAAGTTCGCTTTATTGAACTAGTCCATAATTAGGTCATTGTGTGAGATTGGACACAACTTTGTCTTGGAGAATCCAAATTAGGTCAAACCTGTGGCATTTAAAAGATCATTCAGAGGGCTAATTTAGTGCATAATTTCAAATATTTAATCACAGAGATAATCCAATTTCAATATCGAGCTCCTCAAAAGAAAGAAAAAGGTGTGTATTGTTTTTTCCGAATTGCATAAGTCTTGTTTGAAGAATCAAGTTGAATTGATTCCAAGGGCATATTGAAGAATTTTTGTCAGTAATGGGTTCTATTATGCCTCAAAAAAATAATTCCATACCCATTAAGCCCTCAGAAAGCTATACTATGACGCATGAGGAGGAAGAATTGCAATATGAGATATCAAAATTACGGTACCAAGTGCAACAAGTTTCAATCTTACGAAGATCAATTGAAGATGAAATAGATGGTTTAAAAGCAGAAATGGAGGCTAATTTGGATGGTTTTAAGGATCAAATAATAGCAAATATGGATGATAAATTAATGGAAGATCACATCGAGCATCAACAACAAGTTCTCCAACTCTCAAAGGATAACCCAACTTTGGTGCAGAATCTAATGAAACAACAGGAAGATCAACATCACATCGAAAGAAGTTATGAAGTAGTCATAGAAAAAAGAACTCGACAAGTACGATCAATTTCAGAGTATCTCAGCAAGTGGAAGAACTTTCCTGTAGAATATTTCACATGGGAGGATGAGAATTTTATACAGAAGCATCAAGAAATAATCAAGCGTTGAGGACATCACTTGTTTGAAGGAGAGGGGCATGTTAAGTCCCTATATTAATAGTGTAGCCCCTTATTATGTTATTGTAGCCCCCCTTATTGTTATTATTGTACCCCTGTAACCCCCATATTGTTATTATTGTGCCCTTAAATTATTATTGTTAGGTCGGCTAGGATTACATTGTGGCCCACTAGGATTACATTATGGCCCCATGGACTCCTATATATAGAAAGGAGGTTTTGTAGATTTTATCATCCAAGAATTGTTCATTTATGTAATGTATTGGAGGTTTCCCCCTCGAAGTGGCTCATTTCTAAGGCGTTGATATCTCTTTTCTTCTCTTTTTGGAGCTGGTTACACAACATTCAAAGATTTCCAACTCCCCGATGAGGGTGTTAGATGTTGAGACAGAGTGCCACCTAGGTTCCATGTGGCAGGGAACCTATCCTCCTAAGGTTCCTTCACATGCTGGCTTAGCCCATGCTAAATTTTGGAGCATGGCGCATTTATTTTCCACCCCCGCCAACTTAATTTTGACTTCCTTCAGCTGTTGTTCATTACTTCAGCTCGTCTTGCCTTGGCCTGCTCCCATGGCATTTAAGTCCACCACCCTTACTCCTCCCTCCTCCATTTGTCTTTCCCTTCAGCTCTATGATGTTGTCTCTAGCATCTCTGTCGTGCCTCAACCCCTCAGCGCTACTCCGTTTCCCTGTGGCTACTTCCCTGCGAAGTCTGACACCTCAACTGCTCCAGAGGTCACCCCCTCCCTTTTGTGCTCCTCTCTTTCGCCTGCCATTGCCATGCCGAGACATCACAGAATGCGGAGTCACAGAGCTGTTGGGCAAGGGCTCCCCTCCAAGCCTCCCTCCTCGACCATCGCATGCAGGGCGGTGAATCTTTCTGTGGGTTGGGAAGAGACAGACCTGTTCGACCCTTTCAACCTCATCGCCAATCTGTCCCTCCATCTGAATCCTCCGACCTCCAACCCAAAAAGCAACCCCGCAAATCCACCATTCATCCTGCTCCAATCTTCACTCCTCACAAAATTAAAGCCCTGCCTGTGCAAAGCGCTTCTAGTAGCGGTCATGGCTCAAGCAGTAGCACGGGTTCAAGCTTAGATGAGGACAGAAAGGACTTCGGGGCCAACACTCATGTAGCCTCCTCCCTTTCGCTAGATGCCCAAGTGTTTTTTCTCCCTCCGTCAACATCCCATGAGTCAAAGAAGGAGGAAGACGAGTCTCTCTATGTTTGCAGGATTGTGGAAGAGCCACCCAACCCTTCAGAAAAGAATGACAACTCACCATTAGCATAATTGTTGGGTGCTCGTCTCTTTTTCTAGTTATCTTTTGATGTTTTCTAGATTTCCTATGTTTTGGAATTATTTTCTATTATGGCTATGTATCAGACTTATAACTTGTCAAGCTGGTTTCCCGCTTTGGGCAGCTCATAATTATCTCTTCTCTTGGGTTATTTTCCCAGTTTGGGGTGGGCCCTATTTTTTTTTTTTTCTTTTGAAACTTCCCTATGGATTTTTCCAGCCAACTCTAGAGGAAGAGAATTGTAATATCTTTATGTATATGATATAATAGAAGTATCCTAATTTAGAAAAAAATATACATATGTATCAGCAATCATAAGAGCACGTCGTTTGATAATGGAGTTCGTCTAGGAGGGACTACATCTCCGGGCCTCATTGTCAATATGGTGTAGGTCGCTACATTAAGTGTTGCAAGGAGTGAAGATGTACATGGATGTGTTTTCTATGACATACAAGGAAAATTCCCTCACACAGGAGTGGCTAGTCCACTACCGGAACTCTCATTCACAAGAAGGACTCCTATCAGTATAACAATATCTCACACATAATGAATATGAGTAACTCGCCAACATGACATCAAAGGGATCTCAAACATAATACAAATCCATGATAGAAAGTACATCAATAACAAGAAAAGATCCCATGACTCATACATAAATAGGGATCTGTACATCACTATGCATCTCAGGTACAAAGAAGTACATGAAATGAACACATCATAGACCTCACACTGAAGATGAATGAAGAATGGGTTGCTCCACTACTGGATCTGAAATCACCATCACAATCATGGCATTGAAAGGTGTGAAATCGACTGCTCACTCGCTGAAAGCAACCTGCAACTTCACTTTAAAAAGTGACCGAAAAATATAAAGCTCAGATGGAAAATCCGAACACATCAACATATTCATGGTGTCAAATAGTGAAAAATATACTGTCCATTTTCTGAATTCTGATGAAGTTAAAATCTGGGGCAAAAAGGAATCTTTCATATTCACCCTAGATTCCTCTAAGATGTTGCTCCATGGGTGGACTGGAAATATGCAACTCAAAAGGAAAATCTAGCCTCGCCATTGTGTTCCCTGTGAAAAACTATGAAAATGACTATAAAATTGGCTATATTTCGACATGGAGAAAAATTACCTCCCTGGGAAAATTTCAAGGATCATGGTTTTGCTCCCTGTTTTTGGGCCTGCTCATGGTTCCACCTGTCCTACAATAAAAAATAATATTCCTCGAATTACATGCACGCTCTGTTTTTCTATGGCCTGGACGCACTTGCAAATGACGGTTTTAAATATTAAAGTCTAGGGCGAATACACCAACGAAAGGTTGTTGGTGTAGTGGTTTAGATCCACATTAATATGGAGGAGGTCGGGTGGTTAAACCCCACCTCCTCCAAATAGTGGCACGCTTTTTTAAAATTAACCATGGCATACTCTTTTAAAAACCCTGCAGCATTTAAAGCAAGTCAAGTGGCATGTTGGGGGGGTCGGGCCCGCATTGGGCAGCCCACCCCCATGATCTCTGCTGGTGATACCGTGGTTCCACAGTGTTGGGTTGGAGGTGGGTTACAACCCTCGCCACCCATATATAGTTTTCATTAATTATGTGTGTTGGACACTGTAAGGTTGGGTGAGGGGCCCGCGAAATGTGGGGTTGGGTTGATTGGTAGTGTCGCCCGCTCGAGGGGTCGACCACATGGCCGAGCAGGCTTGACCCCCACCGGCATCGGATTTCTATTGTTTTTTATTATATATATATATTTATATATATATATATATATATATATATATATATATATATATATATGTGTGTATGTATGTATGTATGTATGTATGTATGTATGTATGTATATGTCATGGATGTCAACCTGGGGTGGTGGAGTTGGTTGCTTGCCACCCAAAAATTTTATTTTATTTTTTTTTATATACAACAACATGAAATTTTTGAAAAATCTCGAATATGACCGTACTAGGAGTCAAATTAAAGACCCCATAATTTTTCCCAGAATCCAGCTGGAGCTGGCTAGAATCTAGTGGCTGGGTTTCATCCAAATTGTGTCCTCCTTAACCTACCGAGTCATTCAAGTCAACCCAAAACTTTGACCGCTCCTAACTTTTACATACACACTTAGTTTGACAAACCGTTCACATCGTTGCGATTAGGATGACAATGGGGGCTCCTGAAGTTTATGGAGAACAAGCTTCTTCGGTCGCAGGACTGATTGATATGTTACCTGATCTGACACTAGTGCAAGAGGCACAACATGTTCATGTTGCGGGGGACGAACCTAGTGATCCATCCTGAGATGGATGTGTATTTTGTGACCGGGTTACTGCCTCATGGTGAGGCGCTGATATATCCACTCCCTTCTGGGAAGGTGGATCTAGAGAGGTTTCAGAGACGCCACTATGGTGGGGCGCCTCTTACTAAGGGGTGCATCAGCATTGCATCTGTGATAGATTTGGCAGAGCGATGTGCTTTGGCAAAGATTGTGCGACTGATAGGGTCATCAGCTCCGCATCAGGCATCAGGCCTGCAGGTTGGAGTACTGTGTTGGTTGAGGTTCGGTAATTTTTACAACTTTGCCAGTTTCTGCTATGAAGGGATGGTGTCACAACTCAACAAGGTCCATAATGGATCTAATTTGTTTGCGTATGCCAGTATATTTTGTATCATTATGTATGAGAGGGTAGTGTTGTTGAGGCTAGTAGTGATGGTGCCTCCTGGGGGGTCACGGGAGCCTCGTATGAGAAGGTGGGCTCCACTGATGCCGTGAGGCGGTGGTGGCATGGTGGGGCATTATTGGAATGCCACGATAGAGGCCTGGTTCGAGGCCAACCTGCAAATGTTCTTATCATTCCCATATGCGGGGATGGACTTCCAGGGGTGTCCAGACATGGGTCTCCCTTTTGGTTATGATAGGGGGCCTACAGGTATGTTGTGCATGTTTTTTGCATTTATTTGAGCATATATGTACTTATGTATTTTGCTAGCAACATTGAAATCGTTTTGGTTACTCTTGCAGATGTTGGCGAGGTGGATCGCCTCGTGGCTCGATTCGTTGGCCACGATCCTCTACGGTAACATAGGGGTGGTCAGGGAGGAGGTGATGTTGGGGGACCTGGTGGTGGTGCTGGCCCTTCAGGAGAGGGCAGCAGCTCGGCCGCTACAGAGGCTACGTCTGAGCAGGCTCGTGCTGACACAATAGTAGCACATGCAGATACAGTGAAGGCTCGTGTTAAGGAGCTAACTGATCGGGTGACAGCTCTTGAGGATGCCTGGTTTTGAGTGGACTGCTTGACATAGGGGGTGCCTGCTCAAGGATTTATGGATGATTTTGAGGAGGTCTGGTTGGAGACCATGATGGCTCATGAGAGGGAGTATCGACCCCTTCTACGTCGAGTGGCAATTGCGGTTGCAACGAAAGCTCCAGTGGTGGCACCAGGAGTGGTTGTGGGTCCAAGTGCCCCTCCTGAGGGGGCACTGCCCTAGAGCATACTTGTACATAGGGAAAGCACCCATTATGAGGATTATTCCCTTATTTTTGATGACTATTGTATTTTTGAGCTGGAAGTTGCGCCAGTGACACTATTTTTTGTACTCAGACATATACATTGTGACATATATATATATATGAGAGATATTTTTTGTGGCTCTACTTGTTGTGTCACCTGTTTCAGTTTATGTATGATGTTATGCTGATGGATATCTATATTTTTCGTTTTTTATGTATGATGGTTTATTTGAGATGCATTCCAATTTAGGATATTGTTAGCGATGCGATCAACTGTTTGGTTTTGATTCCTTGGTACATGTGTGAATGTGATATAGTTGAATTTTATGCTTAATATTTTTGCACACAAATATTTTCTAAACATATGTGTATCTCTTGTCTCAAATGTTTGGCTTAACTACGACACTACTAACTGGGAATTGAGGTAGATATGCATATGGCGTATACCCTGATGGGGGGCTTCGCACATGATTCCGATGATGGCGTCATATTCTACCTAATTGTTTGTTGTTGAACCGATGCACACACCGTTTGAGAAGAGTGGTGATCGGTCAGGGCAGTAAATGACCCAGGCGGTTGCAGCTAATCTTTGAGACCATCGTGATGCTGCATCATCAAATCCGAAATAGGGTTCAGTTTGGGGATCCTTAGTGGAACTTTGAGCACTTTTAAATAAGTCTTTTTGTCAAAAAATTTGGTGGTTGGAGTTGTGTACATTCACTCTAGGGAAGGGTCATTTTGGCCCTTATGGGTATAACTTCTTGAGGTAAATGCCATTGACGGGGTTGATGAGGCATGTCCTGTCCAGTTCCGTCAAGATTTATGCCCCTTGTCAAAGGAAATGTTTGATGATGTATGGTCCTTTCCACAAGGTTTCAATATTTCCTGGTCCTAGGGCTTCTTTTGCGACATCATAGTGGAGGACTAGCTCACCCTCGATGAACAAGCGAGGGTAGATGTGGCAGTCGAATGATGCTTTTACCCTTTTCTTGTGGGCCTTGTTATGTTGCAGAAATTGTCGTCGACTTTCATCAACAAATTCTAGTTGTACTAGGAGCTTTTCTAGAGGCTGGGTATCATCAAGGAGTTCGATGGCAGCATGTAGATTTGAGCTCTTGCGGAAATCAATGCAAAAGTGCAAGCTACCTTAACCTTTTGCGATAGGAATAGGGTGGAAATCCTAGGATGTGGGGGTGGTTGCAATCCTATTTCCGATATGTGATGATACAAATCGTATATGGTGGATCATGTCATCGACGTTCGGTGGGGGAAGAATCTCCGTAATGGGATTCTGCGTGAGCGCAAGGTTAGGTTCCCCGCTAGGATGGTCAATTTCCTGTAGGCGGAAATTTTTCCTGCCACAGAGGAGCCTGAATGTTTATATTAATGGGCATACCTCTAGTATGTGATTTCACGCAGTGCAGATAGTGCATGGTATCACTGTGGCAACGAAGTAGATTGTGTGAGATTCTAGACTACTCGTTGTTCTACATGTGGATGCTAGGAAAGGATCTATCATAGAAGAGGTTGTCTTCTATTTCCATTTCCGTATTGTTGGCTTGGGTGTTTCTACCTCTTTGGGGGAGTGTAGACTCAAGACTAATCTTTCCACTCTTAGCTTGGGGAGGTGTACACATTTAATTGTATGGTGAATGTGTGAACGAATTCAGAAATATGTATGCGTGATTTTCTTTTGGTTAGAGAGAATTTTCGAAGGGAGAGAAGAGACTATACGAAACTATTTGCAAGGTGCTTCAGTTCTCTACACTCGTTCACCCAGTGGTCATTCAAGTCGCATAGTCAGCATGTTATCCTAGGCTTGGCCAGGGTCATTCTTGGTTGGTGTGTTGTCTTAGCTTGCCTGTTATGCCACTACGGGGGTGGGGATGTTGACCCGACGATGTACATTTTATGCCATTCCCAGATGTCATCCTGTCCCTTCTCTATAGTATGAGTCATGTCGATGGTGGGACGAAGTTGCGAGGCATAAGTACAGTGCTGCTCATAATGATTGTATTGACATATTAGGCAGAATGTCCTTGACATGGGGGCTCTGTCATGCTCAGTTTGAGGTTTGGCATGGAACCATCATCATAACACTGCTAAATCAGGACAAGTGGTGACTGCATGATTGGGCATTTTTCATAACGTGCATGCTGGTCTTCTCTGTAGAGAGAGGTTAGGGGTAACTAGGGGTTCCCTAATTGGTCGCTTTTCGACTGTCAAGAACATGATGGATCTTCTCGTCACATCTTCTTGGGTTGTGGAGCTATTCGTGGACTCAGCATCCATGTCATCTTCTTGGGAAAGGCAGACTATGGCGGAGCGTAAGCTAGCGAGAGCTAGCCGGAATCGGGGTATATAGTGATAATCCTCCAAAAGGTTATTGTCGGTGCATAAAATACATGTGAATTGTGCTGCCCTCAATCCAATGTAGTAAACCCTTTCTATAGGATACCTTCTATGGATGAGTTCCAGGGTTGCACACTCTTTGAGGAAGTGACCATGTTCATCGCATAGCATGAAAAGTATAATGGGCATGACTGGGGGTCTTTCTTATGCCCTTTGTTGTTCCTCCTGTAGGTACAAGATGGTACGAGGTTCATTTCCGGATAACCAAGTGGAGGGATCCTCTTGATAGGACCACTCAATGGCATGTAAGGTGTCTCAATATCGCGGGATCTATGGGAAATGGTGGGTATAGTGCTCATAGTTGCTGCAGAGAGCGCATGCGTGATTGGTACGTAGTGCTTTTCCTTTACCTATGGTCATAAGTTCCTTTTTACGAGAACGCGGCGTCGTGATGTCTATCTCATAGCCAAGGAGTAGTTCTAATTCATCTAGCTCTGGACAGATATGGGTAGGGTGACCTATTACATCGCATATGGTGCAGATTGGTGATTCCCATTGAATGGTGGGGATCACCATCTTCTTTCCTCTTTTCTCGATTTTCTTAGCCATAACTACCGGTTTTGCAATGGGAATTTCCTTTGCAGGGGTGGTTTCGGCTATTTCCTGGATTAGTGGGGCCTCCTTGGGACTGAGGGGCTTCAATCCTGTGGTAGTAACATGGGTGGCTCCATTTCCTGTTTGGGGAACAAGGTATCAAATTGGGATTGCCAATGATATGTTCGGTAATACTAGTGTTGCCAAAAACTGCTGGGAGATGAAACCAGCAAGGGTAGAGGAAAGAGGTTTGGGAGGTGGCATAGGTTAGAGAGGCTATTGTGGCCGATGAATCGATGACATTATTTCTTGTGCCCATGTCCTGACTAGCTTTGGCGCTTTATGTGGACATCATGCACACCGAAGCCCCTGTGACATCTGTCAATGACTAAGGGATTATGGGAGGATCTCCTAGGAATGACCCTAGAATGGACAACAGTTTGAACTAGCTGGGGCCATATTCTTGGTACCATGAGAGAGAATTCGCATATGTGTCAACTTAGGGTAGAATTACATCACTGTTTGTTAGGGGTCACTTCTCATTGTGAGTCAGTTGGTCTACAATAATGATGCAGTCCTCATGGGGGAACATCATGATGTGAAAGACGGAGGAGGCTATGGCAGACATGGCGTACATATAACTCTACCCTTGAAGGAGTATATTGTAGTCTAGGTGAGCGTCCAAGACTTCAATGTGTATGTCGACCATCTTTCCAGCTAAGAAGATAGGTACGTTTTGGTAGAGGTTGACGGGGGTTGATGGACGATCGTCATATGCTCTAAGCGTGATGAATGAGGGTTTTAGTTCGAAAGAACCTAGCTTTTGCTAATTTTTTTTGGAGATGATGCACATCGATGCACCGTCATATATGACACATTGGTGAATTGTGATATTCTAGACTGACACTAGTATTTGGAAGGTGACCATGGAAGGAAGCCTAGGGGTGGCTTTGTCTAAGTCAAAATCCATTAGGCACGTATCGATAGGGTCGATAGCGCCTAACGCGGAAAGTAGGGCTTTTTATTGTTTTGGGGATGACTGCAATACATCCAAAGTTTACATAGCAGTAGGAGATTGTCTTAAATTTTCCACGATGCTATAATTATGGGCCTCTTTGGAGTAGCTTCATGCTCGCCTATTGGTTCCCTTCGCCATTTTCGGCAATGGTTCTATAGGCATCTTTGAAATGGTCAAAGGTGCATTCAATGCACTAGTAATTTCCCCTAACATATTGGTGTCTAGTGGGGTGTCGTAATTGTGATTCCATGTTTGAAAAAACATCCCTTCACCAGTCATGTATATTTCATGGATGCTTTTCCTAGAGTCGTCTGGATTTTGTTGCTGGGTGTGGACTGTCCCTTGATGGGGGAAAGGTTCTTGCATCACAGCTAGTTGCTGGGAAGATCCTCCTTGTCCTCGGTTACTCTATAGCTTCTTCAGCTCAGGGAGATCGGGATAGTGGTGAGTATAGTGGTCGTACTCACCACATATTGAAAAATAATGGTTTGTTCGAAGAGGTGGCCTTTTTTTTCCATTGAGCATTGCTCGTCTCCTGGCTCTGATTCTAGTTGGAGTTACCTCTAGCCTGGGATCGTGGTGGGCTCTGCTGGTTGTTTCCCCCCTGTCCAAGGTACCCTTTTCGCTTGTTTTTGGATTTTTTCTTCACCACATTAGGAGGGTATTTCTCCTGGTTTTATTACTGTGGTTGGTTTTGGGATGGCTACACAAATTTCACCTGTGCATTGGTCTGCATAGTCGGTTCGTGTGCTGGGGACTGAGCATAACGCAGTCCCTGGTTTTCACTTGGCTATTGGAGGGGAGATCTTCCGCCAGTGTTTCTTTCTGCATACTGATTCCCCTAAGCCATAGGATAAGTTCCTCCCTGGTGATACACTGGCGCCCTATTGATCAAATTTTTCTGAGGCATATGATGACTTTGAAAACTGGGTTGAGGTACGTTCTGGGTAGAACTGTATGTGTAACCGAGTTTTTGACTGCTACTGCCTAGGTAACCTTGGGTCAGTGACCCAATTAGTCTGTCTATAGATTTTGATGCACTTGGAAATTCTTGATAAGTTTGCAGGTCTGGGGCATTAGGCAGGATGTTATAAATGTACCCTGACTATATATAAATCAGCTCAAGTTGCTAGGCTTTGCTGATAGTGTCCACTTCGGATGTCGGTTTCTGTTGTGCCATATCCTTTGAAATATTTGTCGTAAGATTTTTCAAGAACAAGTCTAAGAGAACTCGATCATCGAGTTTAGATTTACATAAACTGTGATGCCGCCTCCATTCATGGAGATGGTCCAAGATATGGAAAATGGGGGTTTGACTAAAATGAGTCAGTAATTCCATTTCGGAATCATGGTAAATGGGTAACTGAAAATATGTTAGGAACATGACGCTGAGGGCACTAAAGGTTCCATGTGAAGCTGAGGGTTGCTCCACGTACCACTTTGCGGCTACTCATGTTAGAGTTCTTTGAAATAATCTCAATCGAATAGTGTCGTCAATGATATTGTTCAATGAGCACCACAGGTGGAAGGACATGACATCATTACTTGGGTCTTTCGCTTACTTTCCTTCGAAATTTGGAATATCCGAAGGGAGCTTCGTGGGCATGGGAGGCCATGTAGGATTGTGTGTGATGGGGTCATTCATTAGCTTGGTTAAATCAGGCAGATTCAATTAAGATAAGAAAGGTGACTAAGAGGTTGACACCATTGCAATGTGCGAAAACAAAAATTTCTAGTTAGGAAGAGGGTTGGTCTGCGACAGACCCTGATGTGTATTTGGCTGGCTTCCCGAATGGGAAGAACTCCTCTACCCTCTAGGGATTGTGGGAGGAGTGGTATGTGGTGTTGTGTTGTGAGACTGACTCGGGTTCCCAACTAAGGATGCCCCAATAAAGGTTGAATCAATAATGGTGGCAGCGTTCCGTCTTTGACGCCCAAATGGTGAAATACCTGGAACCCCTCCTGGTAATGGGGGGAGGTCCAAAAGATGCCTAGGTTGATGAGGTCCCGTTGGGTCCATTCTAGTGTCGACCAAGTTTGGTTTTGGAAAAATTTGAGAGGATAGAGTCTATGATCAAAGAAAAATTCATGTCACATACATAAAACAAAGCGAAAAATAAGTTAAATTTGCCTTTAAGTTAATCTATGTGATCAAGCAATTAAAAAAGTGTTTTTTGTTTGTTTGCTTATGATACTCAAAATCCTAGAAGACATATTCATCCTCACACACGCAAATGTAACTAGGCCTTGAGAATATTTCTTGCAAGTATTGGCACAACGTCCTGTAAGAGCTGGCGACACCCCCAGTCAGCCGAAGAAAATCCACAAAGGTAAGGGTAGAGGGTCTAGTGCTTGGCTGCACCATCACCTATAGGGAAAGAATGCCCTAGTTTTTTTCCACTAAGAACCACCGTCCCATGTGAGCTTTCGAGTCTTGGGTTTCTTGGTAAGTCAGCTAACAGTACAGAGTATCAGCCAAGTCAGGTAGCCCTAACTGATACCTGCCCGCACTGCACCTAAGCCTAACCCCCTCTGAAACGAGTCTCTGTCGCGCTCAGGTTTTCTTTGTCGTGGGCTGATAGGTGGATTTGAAGCCCCCTAAGAAGAAATCTTATATGTTTTAAGATGAATTATGATCAAGGCGGCTTATTGGATTCCTACCCCCTTGATCCTAACTTAAGCTATAAATTCTTTTGTGGCCCCCATGTAGAGAATTTAGTGAGTTTGGTTTCAGTTAGTTTTAGGTGTCTTTGCTTCACTTAGTGAGTGGATGTATGTGAGCATAAAGTGGACAAGCACGTAGTTTGAACATGTGGAAATTCGATGATCCTTTAAAAAATCCCCTATTTAAACTATGTTGTATTGTTCCTTGCTCAAAAGAAAAACATGTGCAGATAATGGGTCGCTTTTGACTAACTTTAGGGAGATGGCGAATTGTGAATAGGGAGCGTTCATATGCTTACCTAGGATCACCGGAGGGTGCAAAGATAGCAGATATTACCTTCTCTTCTATAAATAATTCAATCCTAGTCCCGAGAATCCTAGTGCAAAAATTGAACTAAACTAATAACTTTTATACTAGAAAAAAGAAAACTAGCTATGCATGTGTGATCTTGGGGAACTTACTTTGGCTAGTTATCTAAGTGTGTAAGTACCAAAATTTGCAAAAAATAATTTTTTTTCGGAATGCAAGTTATTTTTCCTCCTACTTAAACTATGTGTGAACTTTGCAAAAATCAACTTGAAGTAAAACTGACACTAAGCCTACAAAAAGCAGCTAAGAGTGAGCTTTAACAAGTTGTAGGGAACCACAACTAGTGCTGGCAGGTGTATTAGGGGCTTCCAAGCACTTTATAAGCAGGAAACTATAGAAACATGGGAGAAATTTCTCATTCTGTATTTTGCGTGCAAAAGGCTAGAACAGGCACGCGGGTCAACTTTGAACATGTGCCCTACACGTCTGTAGGGAGGAAACGCATGCAAATTCCTGCAAGAAAATTTTGGAGTTGTTCTGGTTCATTCTGTCACTTGGGATGAGCTAGGGTTTGCAAGAGAAATCAGGTGAAATTCAGCTCCACTACACAGCATAGACATAGGTCTCTACAAAAAATGCACAACCACATAAACTTGGTAATAAACATTACTGGAGTCGCCAATCATGTTGGAGTGTGTTTGGTGCACGTATGTACGAAATAACACCAACTTAAGGGGTGTGGTATACCCACTTAAGTTATTGGTAATAGGCAGAAAAAGAAGTGGAGTCAATCAAGTTAGTTGAACAAGCTAGAATCATAAGCATACTAGATAGAGAAATAGCATGCATATATAAACTAAAACTAAACTAAAAACTAAAAAAAATAAACACGAGCTGATGTGGTGGTGATCTAGTGGTTGCTGACGACGACTACTGACATCCTCAGGGGCGTTTTTTCTTTGAAAATAGGTGGAATATGGTACCCATATGCGTAAACTTGGTATGGCATATAGCTACACATTGTACGCATAGGTGTTGGTTGGGACCTTCCTGTGTAAGCATTGCTGAAAGAGACGCTTATGGAGGCACAGGTCTTTGACGAATTTGATCAAAGTGCAATGGTTGTAAGGTACGATACCATCTTGACATGAAAGCTTTTGTTGTAGTCGAATGTCAGGAGGATCGATGACATCTATGGGCAATGATGTCTCCCATAGTGCCATCTGAGGATGCCCCTTTTATGGAGAGGGTTAATCCAAGGTATCGCTTCCTTTTTTGAAAATAGGTGTCGAAGTCGACAAAAAGGAAGCCTCAACCGACCAAGGGGTCACCAACATGAGGGGTCGGGAACCTGGATGTGACGGGTTTAACATAGCCATGCTAGTGAGGGGTGACTGAAAACTGATGATGGGGATTCAATGGCCTAAGGTCAGAGTATAGTAAGTAGCTTGGTGGCAGTCAAAGTTATTTCTGATGGGGAAATCCCTGGAGTCGGTAGGACTTCCAGGGCGGGTATAAACTGGCTATGAATTTCATAGTGGCTTGTGTGTGGGGGTGTAATACTCCGACCCACGATGTTCAGGGACTGCTTCCATGGGAGAGAAAGATGGATGGGAGGGTGAAGGACATAGTGCACCATTCGGGGTCTTTGTAAACTTACCAAAAGAATAAAATCATGGGGTTTGGTTTGTACAAAAAATAAAGATGAGTACCCCAAAACATGAAGTGTTCGCTCACTGATGTTGTGAGGAAGGTGTTTTGCTGAGGGTGGGGGTCCCATTGGTTCGTCTCATGTGCAGGGTTTTTATGAAGTGGATGAAAAAGTATCGCAGATGGGATTATGCCGGTGGAGGTATGGTGGGCCAAATGTGAGGCATGGAGTGCGCTTTTGATCTACTTGTACAACCTGGTTGTCCCAGAAGAGGGTTTTAAATTGTATGGTAAACTTGTCCTTATGCATGGTGAATGGATGGGCATGAGGTGCTTCCCGGACTAAAGTGGTATGGCCATGGCGTCACTTTTGCTGTGATATATGGTCTACTATGGGTGACAAGCACCATGAAGGGGAGGCTCTACCAACCAACGAGGATGTTTATCATGTGCAGGGTGAGGTGATGATAAACACAGTTGAATATGAGGACCCTATGGTTAATTTATGATGGATAAATGATGTCAGGATATGCAGAGTTTAGTGGGACTCTATCATGCTAGGGGTAGAATGATACCTACTTTGGAACCTTCAGGAGATGACATTGTGGATGTTTTGCGAGCTTTTCCTACAAAAAAACTACCTCAGGTGAAAGCATCTTCTTTATCAAATATTATTGAAAGTCGTTAGCTTTAAAAAAGAAGATGAGAGAGGGCATACCTGCCTGCACTGAAAAAATAATTTTTTGGGACTGTGATTGTGTGGCATCGCCTCTGTTCATCATGGAGTGTTGGTCGCGATGTAGCTTACGATTCATAGAACAGACCTTTTGATCTCTCTTTATGGTCCTCCCAATTTTTTGAAAAGGGCGATATATAGTTGATTATGGCCCTAATTTAATTCATTTGTACTTGCTGAGTTTTTGAGAGGTCAGAGGCTTTTGTGTATCAATTCTTGCCATTGTGGTCAGCCTGAGCACTAGGGATTAGCGAGATAATGCCCAGGTAACCTCCATGACATCCTGCACTTTAATTTTTTTTCATTTTGATGGTGTCGAGGTCCGTAAAAACTGGGTTTGTATGGATTCTGGGTGATTTTTGCCCTATATTGCACAGGCGATCAGGGCAAAGGCACGCTCTCCTTGTGCAAATTTTCGGGGGATAAGCACGCTAAAGTGATATTTCCCCTTTTTTTGTGTGCCTTAAGCACGCCTGTGAAAAATACAGGCACACAATAAGCATGCCTATCTGAGGGACAGGTGCGCAAAGCCGAGGCGAAAAATATATTTGGTTTTTGCCTATTTTTGTGTTTTTTCTGTACTGATGGGTACCTGTTGTGGTGACAGGTTATTATGGAGGGAGAGGGATTGGCTCGAGATTCAAACTGTGTTCGTTGCTAATGCTAGGGCACGCTGTCAGCTGTTGCAATGGGGGCTCCTAAAGTTCGCAGAGAACGAGTTGCTTCGGTCACAAGAGCGATTGCTACGTTACCTGATCCAACACTGGCGCAGGAGGCGCAACATGTTCATGCTGCGAGGGAAAAACCTACTCATCTGTCCTGAGATGGATGTTTATTTTGTGACTAGGTTGCTACCTCATGGTGAGGTGCTAAGATATCCAGTCCCTTCTGGGAAGGTGGATTTGGAGATTTTTCAGAGATGCCACTGTGGTGGGGTGCCTCTTACTGAGGGATGCATCAGCATTGCATCTGTGACAGACTTGGTAGAGCGATTTTCTCTGGAAGTGATTGTGCAACTGGCAGGGTTGTTGGCTCTGCATCGGGCATCAGGTCCGTAGGTTGGAGTACTACGCCAGTTGAGGTTTGGGAATTTTTACGAATTTACCCATTTCTATTATGACGGGATGGTGTCGCAACTCAACAAGGTCCATAATGGATCTAAGTTGTTTGTGTATGCCAGTATCTTATGTAGCATTATGTACGAGAGGCTAGCTAAGGCCAATAGTGGCGGTGCCTCCTGGGGGGCCATGGGAGCCTCGTATGAGGAGGTGGGCTTCGGTGATGCCGCGAGGTAGTGGTGGCATGGTGGGGAATTATTGGAACGCCACGACAGAGGCTCGGTTCGAAGTGGGGATGGACTTTCGAGGGGATCCAGACATGGGTCTCCCTTTTGGTTATGCTTGGGGGCCTACAATTATGTTGTGCATATTTTCTGCATTTATTTGAGCATATATGTACTTATGTTTTTTGTTAGCGACACTGAAATCATTTTGGTTACTCTTGCAGATGTTGGCGAGGTGGGTCACCCCATGGCTCAGTTTGTTGGCCATGATCCTCTATGACAACCTAAGGGTGGTCAGGGAGAAGGTGCTGCTCGGGGACCCGATTGTGGTGTTGGCCCTTCAGGAGAGAGCAACAGCTCGGCTGCTGTGAAGGCTGCATCTAAGCAAGCTCATGCTGATGCAGCAGTAGCACGTGTGGATATGGCGGAGGCTCGTATTGAGGAGCTGAATGCTCAAGTGTTAGCTCTAGAGGATGCCTGGGGTCGAGTGGACTGCTTGACCCAGGGGGTGCCTGCTGAAGGATTTATGGATGATTTTGAGGAGGTCTGGTTGGAGACCGGGATGGCTCGCGAGAGGGAGTATCGGCCCATTCTACGTCTGGTGGTGATCTCAGTTGTGACGGCAACTCTAGTGGTGGCACCAAGAGAAGTTGTGGGTCCAGGTGCCCCTCATTAGGGGGCACCACCCCTCTTGAGGGAGCACCACCCTAGAGTATACTTTAACACAGGGAAAGCACCCATTATGAGGATGCTCCCCTTATTTTTTATGACTATTGTATATTTGGGCTGGTTGTTGGTCCAGCGACACTATTTTTTGTACTCAGACATATACATTGTGGCATATATATATATGAGATATAATGTTTGCGGCTCTACGTGTTGTGTCACCTGTTTCGGTTTATGTATGATGTTATGCTGATGGATATTTTTGGTTTTTTATGTATGATGGTTTATTTGAGATGCATTCCAATTTAGGATATTTTTAGCGATGTGATTAATTGTTTATTTTTGACTCCTTGGTACATGTGAATGTGATATAGTCGAATTGTCTGCTTAATCTTTTTGCAAGCAAATATTTTCTAAATAGATGTGTATCTCTTGTCTCAAATGTTTGGTTTAATTGCGACACTACTAAATGTGAATCGAGGTAGATATGTGTATGGAATATATCCTGATGGAGGGCCTCACACATGAGTCTGATGAGAGCGTCATATTCTTCCTGATTTTTTGTTGCTGAACCGATGCACACACAGTTTGAGCAGAGTGGTGATCGGTCAGGGTGGTAAATGACCCAGGTAGCTGTGGCTAATATTTGAGACCATAGTGATGCTCCATCATAAAATCCGAAATAGGGTTCAGTTTGGTGATCCATGGTGGCACTTTGAACGCTTTTAAATAAGTCTTTTGGTCAAAAAAATTTAGTGGTTGGGGTTGTGTACGTTCACTCTAGGGAAGGGCCGTTTTGGTCCTTATTCGTAGAATTTCTTGAGATAAAGGCTGTTGATGGGGTTGATGAGGCATGTCCCGTCTAGTTCCATCAAGATGTGTGCCCCCTGTCGGAGGCAATGTTTGATGATGTATGGTCCTTTCCACAAGGTTTTGAACTTTCCTGGTCCTAGGGCTTCTTTTGCGACATCATAGCGGAGGACTAGCTTTCCCTCGGTGAATGAGAGAGGGTTTATGTGGCGATCGAATGATGCTTTTACCCTTTTCTTGTGTGCCTCGTTGTGTTGCAGCAACTAGCGTCGACTTTCATCGACAAATTATATTTGTACTATGTAATATCCCCAAATAGGGAATGCAGCAAAACAAGACAGTTATGCAGAGAAATAACGCAGATCATCTAAGTAAGAGAAGGAGGCCAACATGGAGAGTCTTTATTTACATTTACATCAAAAAAATATGTGCACAATATAGCCCATGAGATGTACAATAGGAAATAGAAGACTCCAATAGAAGAAAATCCTCAAAAAGAGGTGCTGCAACCATGTATTAAAACTAAAAAGAGCTTGACAGTGTTATTTTATTATCTGCAACAACTGTTGATTACACTTTAGATCTAGAGCAGATCTGTGCATGAAAATTTAGATCTATATTAGATCCATACACTAGATAGGCTCTTCTTTCAGACCCCCTTGGGGTTTTTAGCAAAAGATCATGTACAAGGAGTATATATGAGATCTAAATATGCAGATCTGCAGAATTATTTAGATATTCAGGAATATTCAGATCTTATCTGATATATACAATATAATGATCCTCTCTAATGGATCTCAAAGGTGAAGGGCAGATCCCCAACACATTAAAATCACTCCTCCAAAAGATGTGCCAAAAGGCCCTGCAACAGCACCTACAGAAAAATGCAGATCTCGAAGTAAAAATTGCGTTGTAGGGTTTAGATAATGTTTTACCACATGCCAAGATCTGAAATTAATGCTCCACTGATCCAATACCATCTTGCAAATGGGATAGAAGACTTCCCCACTGAAAAGGAACACTAGAATGGTCTAGATCTGGGCAGATCTAGCCTCCACTTGCTGCAGATTTCAAGGATAACCAAACCCTCAACAGGATTTGAATTGTAGTTGGAAGAAGAATATTGGCCTTCAGCCAGATAGTGGACAAGACAATGCAAACTCTTCTAAGAGGCCTCTCAAGGAAAGAGGTGGGATTCCCTATTACGAACACCCAGTGCTAAACAACACTATTCTCAGCTAAACAGAAATGAGAGTGAGATATGTCTAAACAGAAAATATACTCTGAAAATACAATACCATCAATAGCCTCCTCATGCTGCCATCCTCTTTCTTTAATAAGTTAAGAGCTTGAAAACCCTAAACCACCTTCAATGAAATAGCTCCTTTCACACAAGCCATCTCCATCTAAAGCTGAATTGTGTCTCATTGATGGCCGTTCCTCCAAGACAACGTTGTAGATTTTTTCATGGTTGACCCTATCAAAATGTTCAGCCCCTTTCATACCTAAGGATGCTTACTTACATAGCCAAGATATAGCCTTTTTGTTAAGTTTAGAACATGTTCTATGTCATTTCAAATTTGGGTACACAATACTGAAGCAAATAGAACATACTAATAGATCGATGGAAGACAAGCCAAAACGGAGATAATGAATGGTGGCAATACGACGATCAGCAGGATGCTTCTACCAGAAAATTCTCCAATAGGTCATTCATCCAAGACTATCACACATAACCCCAGAACAAACCAAACAAAGAACACTCCACAAATACACAGCACCAAGAATGCAGCTCCATTTCCATCAAGAGAGAAGAAAATCCTCCAGATAATGTGTGTATAATGAACTCCAAGTCTTTCCAATATATAGGCATATTTGGGGGTGTGTGACACGCTCTTTAAAACATTTAAGTCTATATTATATTCCAAGCTGACCTAGCACATAAGTGGAATAAATTCATAGTCCATGTTTTGCTCATTCGATCGAGATGATCTTTAGATCAATCTTACACCTCTCCAAAAGAGGAGTCCAATAAAAATATTTGGATCGTCATCTGAGCAACATAACCTGGAGTTTGGACCTAGTTGTCCAATTTTAACACTCCCTCTCAACTAGGGAGAACTCTGTCCACTAGTGAAATCCAAACATCGTGCCTCATCCCACCATAACTTGCTTTGCTGGCCTCTTTATTTTAGAACAGAAGTGGGTCAGTCACAAATACATTATACAGGGCTGACAGATTCAGCCCAGAGGTTCGAAACCTCTATAGGACTCACAAAGAGTCTCATACCAACCCAAAGTTGTCTTACCTAACGAGAGGTCAGTTGGAGGTCTGAAACCTCACTAGGACTCAAGAGAGTCATATACTAACCCGAAGTTAGTTTCACTGACCTGAAGTCATTTGGAGGTCCGAAACCTCACTAGGATTCAAGAGAGTCATATACTAACCCGAAGTTA
Source organism: Pinus albicaulis (assembly GCA_034641835.2). Taxonomy (NCBI): domain Eukaryota; kingdom Viridiplantae; phylum Streptophyta; class Pinopsida; order Pinales; family Pinaceae; genus Pinus; species Pinus albicaulis. Next base: position 45,905,414 of record CM076571.1, read on the forward strand.
GTTTCACTGACCCGAATTCAGTTGGAGGTCTAAAACCTTGCTAAAATTGATCCTAGATCAAGTGTTTGGACATGTGCCATCCTAGACATAGAGAGTACGGAAATATCCGATTTGTCCATCGGTCTTGCTATGGTCTCTATTCAAATTTCCCACCTCATTGGCCAAATGAGAGGTACTTCCCATGATTCTAAAACTCCATGGGTAGGATGCATACGGGACACAGATCAGAGAGAGGTAAACCATCTCAATATCATCATAGTGGGGTAGACACACACCAACTAGGTTCGACAATCCTAGCCCTGTGGTTGCATATAGCACCAAAGTTATCCCTAAAACCCCCTTGGAGCTCCTAGAGCTCATCATCCAACATGACCCTTAGAATAGGGTCATTCCATGATTCCAAGATTCTCACGAAAGGTTAGGAACATGACCTTCCCCAAGGGCATTGTGAGAATATCTGCGACCTGCTCATCAGTTCCTATATGATTGAGCCTTACTGCGCCTCGCTATACCATATCCTAGATAAAGTGGTATCAGCCATCAACACGCTTGGATCAATCGTGGAACCCGGGATTCTATGACAAATGAATCCCCCTCTGGTTATCACAAAGGATAATGGTGGCACCTAGCACGTGCTCAAACAGTTCACTGAAGAGCTTTCACAACCAAGTGACTTCACAACGAGCCATAAATGCTGCAATGTATTCGACCTCAACAGTGCTCAAGGCTACCGACTTCCTTTTCCTGCCTGAAGCAGATCTACTTGTGAAGTAGCATTCAGATGTTCTCTTATGATCCACCACACTGCCAGCCTAATCAGAATCAGTATATCCAAAGAGTGTCATGCTCCCGGTAGTGTATCTTAGCCCACAGTTTATCGTGCCACAGAGATATCTCAAGAGTTTCTTGGCACCAACACAGTGAATTTTATGATCAACCATGTGTTGTCTCAAAGTGTTCACTGCACAACATATGTCCGGACTGGTGTTCACTAAGAACATCAGAGCCCCTACGAGTTGACGATACTCAGTAGCATTTGCTAACATGGGCCCAGCAGTGCTACCACTCAACTTCTTAAAGTTGAGTTCCATCGGTGTCGACACAGACATACAGACCACCATACCAGAAGCTTCATAATGTATTTTCCTTGAGAAAGAAAATTCTTGCCAGGTCTCTGCTAGACCTTCATGCCTAAGCATCAGTCGTAGGTCCTTCATCTCCAACTCAGCAGCGAGCTCCCTCTTACACTGATGAATGAGAGGGTCAGCACCTGTCAGGAAGAGGTCGTCCACATACAGCACCAAAATGAGAGGATTTTCTCTATCAACCTTGAAGTAAAGGTTTGGATCAGCATTACTACGAGTGAGGCTCAGCTTCATCGGGTAGCTATCTATCCTCTCATACCAAGCTCTGGGTGCTTGCATCAACCCATAGAGGGCTTTCTTCAACCTGCAGACATGGGTGTCCTGATCCTGGATTTCGAACCCCAGAGGTTGCTCTACATACACCTCTTTATTTATCACACCATGCCACAAAAGGCGTTCTTTACGTCCATCTGATGAAGATTCCGTCCTTGCGCAGTATCAAGGGAAATAATATATTATAGGTACAATAATAATCAGTGCCTTCCTAGAGAAGTCTCAACAACACATTTTCCCATTAGATCCATGTTTGATCTTATATCGAGGTGACAATAGCTTTGTTCTGTTATCTAGGGACCATATCCCAGACATCACCCTCACATCCTTGTAGACTTGATGCTTTACAACTTCTTCAAATGACCGAGGCTCATATTGTACTCATGGCCGCTAGATACCCTTGGTATTTATATGGATTCTTGTGTTTTCTACCAGAATTTCCCCCCTAAAGCCATATATCTTTGAGCCATGAGGGTCTTCTTTCAGCAATGATATTAACTCAAGAGCATATACAATTGTATTCTCCCTCTTAATGCCAGCTTCTCTTGTGAGATAAGACATCTATTTCAAATGAGGGCATCCCAGGCACTAACTTGGAAAGGAGTCTTATTCTCCCACAGTCAAAGCCATTCAAGACTCATAGCCATATACTGTCATATAGCTCTCATGCATCTTGAGAGGTATCATATGCTATCAAATAATGGATTTCAAAAAAATTCATAGGCTTTGATTACCACGATTCATGACTCCAACAACGTGATTGAAGGCTGCAAAAACTTCTCAGATCACACTTCCAAGTTTATCATTATGCTCCAATGTAAGACTGATACTGTCATAGGCTTACTGCTATTATGAGTTTCATAAACATGGGTGACTGTCTATGTCACTGTCATAATGACAGTGACATAGAGTCATAAAATACATTCTTACTTCCTTTATGCGGTTGTTTCTACCCACAGCCTTCACTGTCATTTCCATTCTTATTTATCATCACTGATATCACCAGAGATGCAACAAAACCCATGCTGAGCATGTAAAAAAATCTGTTAAAGACAGATGGCAGAAATTAGATTCCTTTTCTAGGTAGACAGTTTATCACAAATATATATTACACAGGACCGGCAGCAGTAAAAAAAAGTGAAGTACAAGTAGCCTCCACTAGAGAAAAGAGAAGGATATGACCAACTCTTTCATATCAAGATACAGGTCAGGAGGAAAAAGGTGGATGCTCCCTTTAACTTTAGTTTACAAGCCAACCTTATATTTACTATGTTTCCACTTTAGTTGCATATGCCTTTTAATACATTTCAACAAATTTATCACAATAACTACTACATCAGCATCCAAAGCGTGGGTATTTTAATATTTTACCTTTTAAGAAGGTTCATCCTAGCAAGAAAAGTATATTTTGAGCATCTATTGGTTCAACTGAGTGACTAATATGCCTAGGAATGAATGACATTATGAGCCCATTCATTCACTGTGATAGCATCACTATAAAATCACCAAGTTACAGTGAAAGAACCACTACAATAGCACTAAACTGAAGTCACTATTTTGGCACTGAGATGAGACACTGAAACCTGATTATTATGGTCATGTGAGAACACCAAAATGGAGTCATTGTTCTGGCATCGAGATGAGATCACTGTCCTTCTGTAATAGCACCAGAATCTTTCTTCTAAGGTTATTCGAATAGTGTATACTTATTTCAGAGTGTGATCTGAATTCTTCCACTATAATCCACATCTTATTTCAGAAAGGAATGTCGAGAATGTCAGTGTGTCTTGTCTAAACTATTCTCTATAATTAGCCCTGAAATTATGTCTGAAATTCTCCACAGATATACTTGAAACCTTTTCTCTGAAATCTGATCCACTGTTCCTCTTCAATCCACATAGAAAATTCTGCATTCTAATTCAGAGATCACCGAATTTTTTGTTCCTACAGACATCTGCATTTGATCAAACCAATCCACAATTCCTGTCTCAAGTCCACACTAAATATCCTTCCCAAAATCCACCATTCAATGTGACAACCAATTTTCCATCAAATTTACAGGTATTCAAATTTGGCCTGAGCTCCAAATCATAGCGCTGCAGAACTGCAAACTTAGGCAATCTCGGTAAGCCTTTAAACATCAAAGTTCACTAGAGGCAATGAGAACCTAGTTCCCTGGCCTTTTTCTTTGACCCAAACAAGGATTTTCCAGGTGATGAGAAGTTCTCCATGTGAATTTAGTTCAGTGATATTTCATCCACAGATGCCATGGGCACATAAATGACTTTTACTGATGTGCAATCTCTATTCTCTGAGGTATTCATGCGGGCCTGCTGACAGACGTGGACGAATGAACATCTGTATGGATCGATCTAACATATTTGTGCTTCATGGAAGTGAGAGAGGACTTGGGCGTATCTGCTGGGTGATCAGGATCATTCTGGGGGCCTACTTTTCTGGCTCTTCTCTTCATTTCTCTCCATGATTATTGATATGAATTGAAGCAATAGATTGTTGCAGAGTTTCTATGAGAAGCAGAGTTTCTGTGTGTATTGCTCTACCTTTCCACTTTTCCTCTTCCGCACTCACCGCTTTAAATACTATTTTCATTCCATAACGAAAGGTATAATGTGACCTTCCAGAACATCACAGCACAGATTCCCCCACAAAATCATATATCCCGCAACGGGTATATTGTGACCAAAATTTGAACCTCCACGTTGTTGAAGGTGGCCTAGAACTTTACAGTTTCTCACATTACTCTTATCATTACCAAATGTTTCACCCCATGTCTGATTATCAACTATTTCTTGAGTTTCAAATTCCATTCCATCCTCCGTTGCAGCTTGATGGATCTTCTTATCAGTTATTGATTCTTGAATGGTATTTTCCATAGGGCTGACAGAAGGACATTGGCTCTTTTCAGCATTTATCATGTTTTTCGGAATGCCCAAATGGTTTTCTGTCTAATGTTAAGTTCTAAGATCGAAATAGGAAGCCCAAGAGCATGCCAAATTAACTGGCCACATCAATTTTTCTGAATCGACTAAAGTTGTGCTTAATCTAGTGTGCACTGCCTATGAGAAGCCCTGCTGCTCCGAAAATGAGACAGACTTTCATACAAAAAGAACTGGCCATAGCGAGTTTATGGATAAGAATTAGGAGGCTGCAAAGAGGTCTTAGAATAACCCACATCTCGATGTTCACTGCCCTAAATAAGTTGGGCATTGTCTTCTTCTGGATCTGATACCAAGTTAAGTTTAGAACATGTTCTATGCCATTTCAGATTAGGGCACACAATACTGAAGAAGATAGAACATACTAATAGATCGATGGAAGATAAGCCAAAATAGAGATAATGAATGGTGGCGAGATGGCGATCAGCGGGATGCTTCTACCAGAAAATTCTCCAATAGGTCATTCAACCAAGCGTGTCACACATAACCCCAGAACAACCCAAACAAATTACACTCCACAAATATGCAGCACCAAGAACGCAGCTCCATTGCCATCAAGAGAGAATAAAATCCTCCACACAATTTGTGTATAATGAACTCCAAGTCTCTCCATTATATAGGCATCTTTGGGGGTGTATGACATGCTCTTTAAGACATTTAAGTCTATATTATATTCCAGGCTGACCTAGCACATAAGTGGAATAAATTCAAATTCCATGTTCTGCTCATCCGATTGAGATGATCTTTAGATCAATCTTACACCTCTCCGAAAGAGGAGTCTAATAAAAATATTTTGATAATCATCTGAGCAGCATATCTCGAAGTTTGGAACTAGTTGTCTAATTTTAACACTTTTCACATTTGGCATTGGTTTATTTACTGTTTAGGAGTTTTATGATCCTCCTTTACATTTTTATTCATGAAACAGAAAAATAAAACAAAAATGAATATTCCATTTAGCTTAGGACTAATTGGGAATATTACATTCCTCCCCTCCCAAATTTTGCTTGTCCTCAAGCAACTGATAAGGTGAGTGGTGCAACGCTTCTCCTCTGCCATTGGTGACACCATCATGTGATAAGCTCCCTCCATCAGCTAAATTTTTCACCAATCGACCCCTCCATGAACTGTTCCTCCAAATTTCTCACGAGATGTAAATAGTCCATCCCATAAGGAGACATTAGCTCAAATGAAACAAACATGGTTGGCCCAATTCTCTCTCTAAAACATGTGGCATAAGATACATAGAGAGTTTCCATCCAATAAGGTACATGCATACCTCCCATCCTCCCTCCATACATTCCCATAAAAAGTACAACTACATCAACAACATATGGGAGCAAAACAACATACATAAAAATAGAAATTTGTGCATATGAAGGTGGGTCATAGTCCCACATGTGGAACCAGCGCAGTGCATCTCCTGCCTGCATCAGATCTAGATGTGGTAAGTGGTTTTCCCACCACTTACTTGCTACCCATGTTATCTCACTATGGCTGAAAGTGTGAGATATATTTGGTGCCTTAGGAAAGCACCCATCATGATGAAAAATCTCCCTTTGTCCATCAAGGGAGTGGCCAAGCTCAGAAATTTTTGTGGCCTCATGTTGGCCATGAAGTTTAAAAGATATAATACTCCTCCTTGGAGTCATGGCCTACATAAACATGGTGAAATAATGCATACAATCAGGAAATAAAACATGTTTTACATGAGCATGTTATTCACCAATAATCCTCCTCATACACATGGAGTGGTGCATAGATCTATCCTCTTCCTCAAAAGGAGAAAGAGAAGGCTGAATTAACTCTTCCATAGAGTTATGTTGCTGCTCCATCTCCACATGGTACATGCATATTTGACAATGCTGATATATTTCTCCTTCAAAGCCCTCCCAATAGTAGCTCCTCATGGTGATGTTGTTGGGCCTCTTTGAATATGTGTGACTGAAACAGAACTCCTCATAGGCTCCTTGCAGAAACTTCTCCTTGAGCTTGGAGGCTCTAGATAAGAATATCCTACCATGATGATAGATGACTCCTCCTTGGACTAAATAACCCTCTTCATGCAGTTGGTCATCAAGTATCATATAAGTGTGAAGATCCTTGGAATAATCCACCAACAGTTGGCATTTCCAATATGAATATAAACTACCCAACAATGACAGCGCTAATGATGTACCAATAGAAAGTTCTGTCATGTTGTTTTTCTCCTCCTTGACATCTCTCATGCCAAAGGTATGTGTTGGAAGGCCATCCCTTCCATTCTTCTCCTCCCACAATGCAAAATCAGAAATGAGAGTGGGTGATGATGATAAGGGAAGAAGATATCCCTACTCCTTGAGCTTCCCCAAACCTCCCAGCGATGTATCATTATCTTCCAATGCTCCCATCCCTCCTGGATCTGAATTTGGAGCATCATGTTGTGACACATCTCCCACCAAAACTGAATCAGGTGGCCTCCCAAGTGGTTTGCCACTAGATAAAAGTCTCCCATGCAACAATCTCATGAGCATGATAGATGGGACTGTAAGGTCCTTGCTTCCACTGCGAAAATCCATCTCTGATCTTTGTGTGGAAGTGGTATATGAGGGATATGTATGCATGCCTTTGATCATTTGAGTTTCACCACTCTTCTTTTCCACCCATTCCATTTCCAAATCCTCCCAATCAGTGGTGACTTTCCCCAATGTAATCAGCCATTGAACACCCAAAATCACATTGGTGTCAGGTATGTCAACCACAAAGAAGTGATCAACAAAATTATAGGTTCCCATGGTGACTTAAAGTGATGGGAAATAATGCATGCATTGCATTGTTATATATTCTGGGACCAAAACAGAGAATCCCTCAAAAGTATCAGTGGGTATTTCCCTCCTTTGCACTAGATGCGCATCAATGAAATTGTGGGTGGCCCCACTATCAATCAATACAAAAACCCTATGATTCAAGATGGAACCTTGAACTCTTAAGTTCAAGTACTTAGGTACTCCTCTAAAATATGCAAGAGCCCCTCCAATAGGAGCAAATGCTCCAACCCCATCTCCTAATGATGTTGGCTCTCCTCCTATAGTGTCAGTGATGTGACCTCTTCTTGGTTCCTCTTCTTCTTCCTCCTAAACATCTGAGAAGACCTCTATGTAATGTGCTTTTCCAGTAGCACATATATGTCCAAGTGCCCATATTTCTTGGCAAGTGAAGCATAGCTTCCTTTTTCTCAAATCTCTCCGGACTTCATCATCAAGAGGCTTCTTATATGATCTCTCCTTGGAAGGAGCAATTTTTTCTTCCTTTCCCTTTGAAGGAAAAGAGGGCTTATGCTAAAAACTTGCTTTTGCCTTTGGCAAGGCATCTTGAAGGTCTCTAGCCCTTTCAATAGCATCATGCAGAGTAGTGGGCTTGGTAGATTTTACCAACCCATGAAGGGGTTCATCTAAACCATCAATGAACATGTACACCCTTCTAACTGCAGACAAGTCAGGAACCATAACAAATAATCTTAAAACTTCATAAATGTAAGACTTTGTATTACCTGATTGTTTCAACTTTACAAGGCTCGTGAATAGTGACTCTGGATCTCTTCTATCAAACCTTTCCACCAGCCTTCTAGTGAAATCTGAATAAGCAGTCACATTGGCATGACCCAATGTAGACAAGCTATGGAACCACCAGTCATGTGCTTCACCTTCAAAGTGAAGCGCAATATTGATAGCCTCCATCTTTGGAACCTTGTTCAACTGAAAGTAGATGTCAAGTTTTTCTACCCATGCTTTGGCAGAACACTTGGATGACCCATCAAAGTTGGGTAAAAATAATCTTCCCATAGAGTGATGTCGATCATGATTCTGAGTGAATCGACCATCTCTATGATGATGCCTTGGTCTTCTTTTGTCCTTGAGGTGAAAAACCTCTTGAAAACTCAAGTGATCTTTGAATCTCTAATTTTTAGACTCATATTCTTCAAAATATTCTTCAAGGGATGCTTTCTCTTGAAGCCCTTCATTTCCCATAGCCAAAAAGGTAGGCATGGTAGAGCGTTGGGAAACTTGTGGCTGATACATTAGTTGATCATTCCAGTGGTGAGACATGCCAAATATTTCTCCAAGATGAAATATCTTAGGAGATTCTTTGGTTCTTTCCAATATCATCTCTTTGATCTCTCTAGCAAGATCTTGCATGGCTCTCAAAAGGATCTTAGCAAAGTCCTTTCCTTCTTCTTCACTTCCAGATGCAGGGGCTTTACCCTTGTCTTCATTGTCATTAGTATAATCAAATTTCTTATGTCTTCTCTTTAGATAGCTCTTATCTCTATCAGTAAGAGGTTCTTCATCTTTAGAAGATATATTGGCTTCTTAGATAGCACATTTTGTGCCAAGATGATGCTTTGATACCACTGTAATATCCCCAAATAGGGAATGCAGCAAAACAAGACAGTTATGTAGAGAAATAACACAGATCATCTAATTAAGAGCAGGAGGCCAACATGGAGACTCTTTATTTACATTTACATCAGCAAAATATGTGCACAAGATATCCCATGAGATGTACAATAGGAAATAGAAGACTCCAATAGAAGAAAATCCTTAAAAAGAGGTGCTGCAACCATGTATTAAAACTGAAAAGAGCTTGACAGCATTATTTTATTGGCTGCAACAACTTTTTATTACACTTCATATCTAGAGAAAATATATGCATGAAAATTTAGATCTATATCATATCCATACACTATATAGGCTCTTCTTTCAGAATCCCTTGGGGTTTTCAGCAAAATATCATGTACAAGCAGTAAATCTGAGATCTAAATCTGCAGATCTGCAGAAATATTTAGATGTTTAGGAATATTCAAATCTGATTTGATATATACAATATAATGATCCTCTCCAATGGATCTCAAAGGTGAAGGGTGGATCCCCAACACATGAAAATCACTCTTCCAAAAGATGTGCCAAAAGACCCTGCAACAACACCTATAGAAAAACGCAGATCTGGAAGTAAAAACTGCATTGTAGGGCTTAGATAATGTTTGTCCACATGCCCAGATCTGAAATTAATGCTCTATTGATCCAATACCCTATTTCCAATGGGATAGAAGACTTCCCCACTAAAAAGGAGCACTAGAATGGTCTAGGTTTGGGTAGATCTAGCCTCCACTTGCTGCAGCTTTCAAAGACAACCAAACCCTCAACAGGATCTGCATTGTAGTTGGAAGAAGAAGCTTGGCCTTCAACCAGATAGTGGACAAGACAATGAAAACTCTTCCAAGAGGCCTCTCAAGGAAAGAGGTGGGATTCCCGATCAAGAACACCCAGTGCTAAACAACACTATTCTCAGCTAAACAACAATGAGAATGAGATATGTCTAAACAGAGAATATACTCTGAAAATACAATACCATCAACAACCTCCTCATGCTGCCATCCTCTTTCTTTTATAAGTTAAGAGCTTGAAAACCCTAAACCACCTTTAATGAAATAGCTCCTTTCACACAAGCCATCTCCATCTAAGACTATGTTGTGCCTCATTGATGGCCACTCCTCCAAGACAACGCTATAGATTTGGTCATGGTTGACCCAGTCAAAATGTTCAGCTCCTTTCACACCTAAGGGTGCTTACTTACATAACCAAGATATAGCCTTTTTCACATTTGGCATTTATTTATTTATTATTTAGGATTTTTATGATCCTTCTTTACATTTTTATTCATGAAACAAAAAAATAAAACAAAATTGAATATTCCCATTAGATTAGGACTAATTAGGAATATTACATACTAGGCATTGTTCTAGAGGCTGGGTATCATCAAGGAGTTCAATGGTGACATGTATATTTGAGCTCTTGCGGAAATAAATGTAAAAGCACAAGCTACCTTGACCTTTTGCAACAGGAATAGGGTGGAAATATTGGGATGTGGGGGCGGCTGCAATCCTATTTTCGATATGTAATGATACAAATCATATATATTGGATCATGTCATCAATTTTCGGTGGGAGAAGAATCTCCACAATGGGATTCTACGTGAGTTCAAGGCTGGGTTCCCCGCTAGGATGTTCAATTTCCTGTAGGTGCAAATTGTGCCTGCCGCAGAGGAGTCTGAATGTTCCATTAGCGGGCATACCTTTGGTGTGTGATTTCGGCCAGTGCAGATAGTGCATGGTATCACTGTGCCAACGGAGTAGATTGTGTGAGATTCTACACTACTCGTTGTTCTTGATGTGGATGCTTGGAAAGGGTCTGTCGTAGAAGAGGTTGTCTTATGTTTCCATTTCCGTATTGTTGGCTTGGTTGTGTCTACCTCTTTGGGGGAGTGTAGACTCAACACTGCTCTTGCTGCTCTTAGCTTGGGGAGGTGTACACATTTAATCGTATGGTGAAATTGTGAACAAATCCAGCAATAGGTATGCATGATTTTCTATTGGTTAGAGAGAATTTTTTGAGGGAGAGAAGAGACTATACGAAAACTGTTTGCAAGGTGCTTCAGTTCTCTGCACTGGTTGACTCGGTGGTCATTCAGGTCGCATAGTCCACATGTTATCCTAGGCTTGGACGGGGTCATACTTGGTTGGTGTGTTGTCTTAGCTTGCCTGTTACGCCATTGCGGGGGTGGGGATGTTGACCCAGTGATGTAATTTTTATGCCGTTCCCAGAGGTTGTCCTATCTCTTCTCTATAGTATGAATCATGTCGATGGTGGAAAAAGTTGAGGCATAAGTATAGTGCTACTCATAATGATTTCCTTGAAATATTAGGCAGCATATCCTTGATATGGGGGTTTTTTTGTGCTCGGTTTGAGGTCTTCCAGGGAACCATTGTTGTAGCGCTACTAAATCTAGGAAAATGGTGGCTGCCTAAATGGGAATTTTGCATAACGTGCATGTTGGTCTTCTCTGTAGAGAGTGGTTAGTGGTAACTAGGGGTTCCCTGATTGGTCACTTTTTGACTGAAAAGAACATGATGGATCTGTTCGTCACATCTTCTTGGGTTATGGAGTTGTCCGTGGACTCCACACCCATGTCATCTTCTTGGGAGAGGTAGACTATGGCAGAGCGTAAGCTAGTGAGGTCTAGCTAGAATCGGGGGATATAATGACAATTCTCCAAAAGGTGATTGTTGGTGCATAACGAACATGTGAATTGTGCTACCCGCAATCCAACATAGTAAACCCTTTCTATAGGATACCATCTGTGGATGAGTTCCAAGGTTACGCACTCTTCGAGGAAGTGACCACGTTCATCGCATAGCGTGCAACGTATAACGAACATGACTAGGGGTCTTTCTTGTTTCCTTCGTTGTTCCTCCTGTAGGTATAAGATGGTACGAGGTTCATTTCCGGATGCTCGAGTGGAGGGATCCTCTTAGTAGGACCTGTGGATAGCATGTAAGGCATCCCTATATCACGGGATCTCTGGGAAATGGTGGGTATAGTGCTCCTAGTTTCCATAGAGTGCGCATGCGTGATTGGTATGCAATGCTTTTCCTTTACCTTTGGTGGTAGGTTCATTTTTACGGGAACGCGATGTTGTGATGTCTGTCTCAGAGCCAAGGAGTGGTTTTAATTCATCTAGCTCTGAACAGATGGGTAGGGTGACCTATTACGTCGTATATGGCGCAGACTGATGATTCCCATTGAACGGTGGGGGTCACCATCTTCTTTCCTCTTTTCTCGGTTTTCTTAAATGTAACTACCGATTTTGCAATGGGAATTTCCTTTGCAAGGGTGGTTTCGACTCTTGCATGGATGAGTGGGGCCTCCTCAGGACTGAGGGGCTTTAATCCTGTGGTAGTAACATGGGTGTCTCCTATTCCTACAGGGGGAATTAGGTACCAAACTGGGATTTTCAATGATATGTTGGGTAATACCATTATTGCCAAAACTTGTTGGGAGACGAAACCAGCTGGGGGTTAGAGGAAATGGGTTTGGGAGGCGGCGTAGTTTAGAGAGGCTATCGTGGCCGATGAAACGGTGCCATTACTGCTTGTGTCTGTTTCTTGACTAGCTTTAGTGCTTGATGTGGACATCAAGCACACCGGAGCCCTTGTGACATCTGGCGATGACTCAGGGATTATGGGAGGATCTCCTAGGAATAACCCTAGAACAGACGATGGTTTGAACTGGCCAGGGCCATATTCTTGGTACCATGAGAGAGCATCCGAGCATGTGCCTACATAGGGTATAATTTCATTAGTGTTTGTTAGGGGTTGCTTCTCGATGTGCATTAGTTGGTCTACAGTAATGATGCAGTCGTCGTGGGGGAACATCATGATGCGAAAGACGAAGGAGGCTATGGTAGACATGGCGTACACATAAATCTGCCCAAGGAGTATATTGTAGTCTAGGTGAGCATCCAAGACTTCAATGTCTATGTGGACCATCTTTCTGGCTAAGTATACTGGGACATTTTTGTAGAGGCCGATGGGGGTTGATGGATGACCTTCGTATGCTCTAAGCATGATGACTGAGGGTTTTTGTTAGGAAGAACCTAAATTTTGCCAAACATTTTTGGACATGATGCACATGGATGCACTCTCGTCTATGACACATCGTTGAATTGTGATATCTTGGACCGACACTAGTATCTGGAAGGTAGCCATGGAAGGAAGCCTAGGGGTGGCTTTGTCTAAGTCAAAAGCCATGAGGCGCGTATCGTCAGGGTTGATAGCACCTAACGCGGAAAGTAGGGCTTTTCGTTGTTTTGGGCATGATTGCAATACTTCCAAAGCTGACATAGGAGTGGGAGATTGTGCTAAATTGTCCATGATTCTATAATTATGGGCCACTTTGGAGTAGCTTCATGCTCGCCTATTGGGTCCCTTCACCATTTTCGGCAATGGTTCTATAGGCATATTTGAAATGGTCAAAGGTGCATTTGATGCATTGGTACTTTCCCCTAACGTATTGGTGTCTGGTGGGGTTTCGCAATTGCGATTCCGTGTTTGGAAAAACATCTCTTCGCCAATCATGTAGATTTCATGGCTGCTTTTCCTGGAGTCATCTAGATTTTGTTGCTAGGTGTCGACTGTCTCTTGATGGGGGTAAGGTTTTTACATCACAGTTGGTTGCTGGGAAGATCCTCCTTGTCCTCAGTTACTCTGTAGCTTCTTCAACTCAGGGAGATTGGGACAGTGGTGAGTATAGTGGCCATATTCACCACATATCGAACAAGAATGGTTTGTTTGAAGAGGTGGCCTTTTGCTCTGTCGTTGGGCATTCCTCGTCTCCTGGATCTGATTCTAGTTGGAGTTGCCTCCAGCCTAGGATCGTGGTGGGTGCTGCTGGTTTTTTCCCTCCTATCCAGGGTTCCCTTTTGGCTTGTTTTTGGATTTTTTTCTTCACCACGTTAGGAGGGTAGTTCTCCTGGTTGTATTGGTGTGGTTTTTTTTGGGACGGCTGCACAAGGTTCACTTGTGCATTGTCTTGCATAGGTGGGTCATGTGCTAGGGACTGAGCAACTCGGTCCTTGGTCTGCACCTAGCTGTTGGAGGGGAGCTCTTTTATCAACGTTTCTTTCTATGTACTGATTCCCCTGAGCCGGAGGATAAGGTCACCCCTGGTGATACGCTGGCACCCTATTGGTCAAATTTTGCTAAGGCATATGATGAATTTGAAAACTGGGTTGAGGTACGTTTTGGGTAGAACTATATGTGTAACCGGGGTTTTGACTGTTGTTGCCTAGATAAACTTGAGTCAGTGACCCAATTAGTTCGTCTGCAGAGTTCGACGTGCCTAGAAATTCTTGATAAGTTTTCGGGTGCAAGGCGTTAGGGAGGATGTTATAAATGTATCCTGACTATGTATAAATCAGCTCAAGCTTCTGGGCTTTACTGATAGCGTCCTCTTCGGATGTGGGCTTCTGTTGTGCCACATCCTTTGAAATCTCCGCCGTAAGAGTTTTCAAGAAAAATTATAAGAGAACTTGATCATCAATTTTAGCTTTACATAAACTACGATGCCACCTCCCTTCATGGAGATGGTCCGAGATATGGACGGTAGGGGTTTGTCTAAAATGAGTTATTAATTCCATTCTGAAATCATGGTGAATGGGTAACTGAAAATATGTTAGGAATGTACACCAAAGGTTCCATGTGAAGCTGAGGGTTTCTCCATGTACCACTTCATAGCTACTCCTATTAGAGTGCATTGAAATAATCTCAATCGAATAGTATCGTCAATGATACTGTTCGATGAGCACCACAGGTGGAAGGTCATGACATGATTACTTGGGTATTCTGCTTGCTTTCCTTCAAAGTTTAGAATATCCGAAGGGAGCTTCATGAGCATGGGAGGCCATGTAGGATGGTGTGCAATGGGATAATTCGTTAGCTTGGTTAAATCAGGCAGATTCAACGAAGCCATGAAAGGTGACTGAGAAGTTAACGCCATTGCAATGTGAGAAAACACAAATTTTTGGTTAGGAAGAGGGCTGGTCTGCAACATACCCTAATGTGTATTCGGTTGGCTTCCTGAATGGGACACACTCCTCTGCCCTCTAGGGGTCGTGGGAGGAGTGGTCTATGGTGTGGTTTTGGGAGACCTACTAGGGTTCCCAACTAAGGATGCCCCAATAAAGGATGAACCAATAATGGTGGTAGTGTTTCGTCTTTGACGCCTAAATGGAGAAAGACATGGAACCCCTCCCAATAATGGGGGGAGGTCCAAAAGACGCCTAGGTTGACAAGGTCCTGTTGGGTCCATTCTGGTGTCGACCAGGTTTTGTTTTGGAAAAATTTGAGAGGATAGAGTATAAGATCAAATAAAACTTCTTGTCACATACATAAAAGAAAGCAAAAAATAAGATAAATTTCCCTATAAGTTAATCTATGTGATCAAGAAATCAAAAAAGTGGT
This sequence comes from Pinus albicaulis, assembly GCA_034641835.2. Classification (NCBI taxonomy): domain Eukaryota; kingdom Viridiplantae; phylum Streptophyta; class Pinopsida; order Pinales; family Pinaceae; genus Pinus; species Pinus albicaulis. The sequence goes on from CM076571.1 coordinate 45,920,626, forward strand.
TTTTGTTTGTTTGCATATGATACTAAAAATCCTAGAAGACCTATTCGTCCTCACACACTAAAATTTAATTGGGCCTTTAGAATATTTCTTGCGAGTGTTGGCGCAACGTCTCGTAAGAGCTAGCGACACTCCCAATCAGCCAAAGAAAATCCACCAAGGTAAGGGTAGAGGGTCTGGCGCTTTCCTACACCATCACCTATAGGGAAAGGATGCCCTAGTTTTTGGACACTAAGAACCACCATCTCACGTGAGCTTTCAAGTCTTCGGCTTCTTGGTAAGTCAGCTAATAGTACCGAGTATCAACCAAGTCAGGTAGCCCTGACTGATACCTGCCTGCACTGCGCTTAAGCCTAACCCCCTCTGAAACGGGTCTAGGTCGTGCTCGAGTTTTCTTTGCCATGGGATGATAGGTGGATTTGAAGCTCCTTAAATAGACAATTTCTATGTTTCAAGATGAAGTATGATCATGGCGGCTTATTGGATTCCTAGCCCCTTGATCCTAACTTAGGCTATAAATTCTTTTGTGGCCCCCACGGCAAGAATTTAGTGAGTTTGGTTTAAGTTATTTTTAGGTGTCTTTGCTTCACTTAGTGAGTGGATGTGTGTGAGCATAAAGTGGATAAGCACATAGTTTGAACGTGTGGATATTCAACGATCCTTTACAAAATCCCCTATTTAAACTATGTTGTATTTTTGCTTGCTCAAAAGAAAAACATGTGTGGATAATGGGCCGCTTTTTATTTTTCCTAATTAATCTATGTGACCAACTATAGGGAGATGGTGAATTGTGAATAGGGAGTGTTCATATGCTTACCTAGGATCACTGGAGGGTACAAAGGTAGCAGATATTACTTGCTCTTCTATAAAAAATTCAATCTTAGTCCCGAGAATCCTAGTGCAAAAATTGAACTAAACTAATAAATTTTATACTAGAAAAAAAGAAAACTAGCTATGCATGCATGGTCTTGGGCCACTTACTTTGGCTAGTTATCTAGGTGCGTAAGTACCAAAATTTGCAAAACATAATTTTTTTTCGAAATGCAAGTTATTTTTGCCCCCTACTTAAACTATGTGTGAACTTTGCAAAAATCAACTTGAAGTAAAACTGACACTAAGCCTTCAAAAAGTAGCTAAGAGTGAGCTTTAACAAGCTTCGGGGTACCACAACTAGTGTTGGCAAGTGTATTAGGGGCTGCCAAGCACTTTACAAGCAGGAAAAGGCAGAAACATGGGAGAAATTTCGCATTCTGTATTTTGCATGCAAAAGGCTGGAACAGGTTAGCTCTAAAAGTGCACCCTATGTGTCTGTGGGGAGAAAACACGCACAAATTATTGCAAGAAAATTTTGGAGTTGTACTACTTCAGTCTGTCACTTGGGATGAACTAGGGACTACAAGATAAATCAGGGGAAATTTAGCTCCACTCTACAACACAGACAGAGGTCTTTGCAACAAAGGTACAACCACATAAAGTTGGTAATAAACATTAGTAGAGTCGCCAATCATGTTGGAGTGTGTTTGGTGCACATATGTACAAAATCACACCAAATTAAGGGGTGTGGTCTACCCACTTAAGTTATTGGTAACAGGAAGAAAAAAAAGTGGAGTCAAGCAAGTTAGTGGAAAAAGCTAGAATCATAAGCATACTAGATAGAGAAATAGAATGCATATATAAACTAAAACTAAAATAAATAAACACGAGCTCTCAAAAGAGTCAAACGACAACAATAATACGAATTATGGATTTAGGCCGCTCTTATTGAGCGCTGGTAGTAATAAGAGTGAAACTTTACCCTCTTGCCAAAGGGCCTCTAGAACATGGGTTCTAAGTCTCGATGCAAGGATTTTTTTATCCCAAGCTTTCCTCGGTGCAGTCTCCCTCTCTCTCTATTGTGTTCGACTGAACTTGTTGGATGGCCAACAATTGATTCCCCTCTATATTTAGCTCCGGATCACACACTGTTGGTATTTCTTGGGAAATTCTGGCCAACATAACAATTTGTTCACCCATTCTTCATCTCATGGTGGCCTTATATAGGAGATTTCAAATCCTCCCTTCCCTCTCTTGGTACATTGTAGATGGTGACCCAAGAGAGGGGTCGGATTCCTTTGTGTGCTCCAAATATTCCATTGTGTGCTCATTTGGTGTCTAAGGAGGCGTTGGTGGCTGTCCTTAGGCAATTTCAAGTGAGGAATCCCTTTTCCTTTGCTTTGTGTCGTCCCAGATAGCGACATTTTTCCACTCCCAGGATTGCGTGCATATTGGGAAAAAAGCGCGCAAATAGCATTTAGGGCTTGTTCAAATTTGATTTTCCTCAAACCTTAGATATTTTTAAATACTTTTCAGATTCTGTAATGTCTTATAGCCCTGTAAACCCTTCTGCTTGACATTAAATAATGTCATCTTCTAATGTACGATTTTCTAGTGCTAACACCTATTGTGGAGAAGACTTTTCATGCCTCATCCTTCTTTGTGTTGCCATCCTTTTCCAATACTCAGAAAACACATGGTTATGTAAACCAAAAAAATGACACTTTTTGTGATGCCATGATTTACGACAATGGTTATCGACACTATTATAATCAAAATGCACTCTGGAATAATGAGACTTATTATATCTTCTCTGGTGATCTGTGGTGCGATCATGGTGATGGGAGCTTGCCTCAACTCTTTCACTGCAGCATTCATTTCCATGGAATGATGGTGAAGTGTTTCCATCAATCCTCTTCCTTAGAGATTTCATCAATGCCTGTTTGCATTTGATGTCCTTCGAACATCCTTCTTCATTATATCCCAAACCTACATAGTGAGGTCTCTGCATAACCTCCAATGGTTTGGTTATTCCTTGGCCACGAACACCAAGTCCTCCTTCTGTGCCCCATCTTGGTGAGGAGTCTCATGTCGGTTCCTACAATGGGTATCTCAACACTTCCAACCGAAATGATATCATGTGAAGAAACTCAAAATAAATCAACACTTTTTACCTTAGCTTTCAATTGCGAAACAAGTGAAGAAGGCTTCTCTAAGTCCTCATTCTGCTTCACTTCCTCCAAGGCCTCTATCACGGCTTGTAGCTAAAGCTGCAACTGCTTCTTTCCCTCCTCTTCCTGTAGGATTACCTTCAATTCATCATGATCTTCTTGAAGACTTTCATTGTTGCGCTTCAATTCTTCCAACGCCTCTGTCGTGGCTTGTAACTGAAGCTGCAATCGATGTTTTTCCTCCTTATCTTCCGGTAGGAGTGCCTTTAATTCGATGTTCTCTGCTGCTTTTTTTTCATAAGCCTCGTACAACATGTTTTCTTTCTCAAACACCTTGAGCATGGTCTCTTACATGTCCTTGACATTCTCCATGGCTCAACTCAGCAAACGTTAAATAGTTCACGCTTGCAATCCAATCAACAAGAAGACTTACTCTGATACCACTTGATCCAGGGTAAATTCTTGATACCCTTAACAAAGACCTTTTACTTCAGCTCAGGTGTTAGAATTTCATTTCATTAAAGTGTTAATGAACATAAATGAACAAATGCATGTTGTAAATAAGAGGAACATATCATGTCAAGATCAACAATCATAATAACACATCGTTTGATAACGGAGTTCGTCTAGGAGGGACTACATCTTCAGGCCTCGGTTTCAATATGGTGTAGGCTGCTACATTAAGTTTTGTAAGGAGGGAAGATGTACATGGATGTGTTTTCTCTTACATACAAGGAAAATTCCCTCACGTAGGAGTGGCTAGACCTCTCTACGAGATGTCCCACTACCGAAACTCTCATTCACAAGAAGGACTCCTATTAGTATGAAAATATCTCACACATAATAACTATGAGTATCCCACCAACATGAAATCAAAGGGATCTCAAACATAATACAAATCCATGACAAAAAGTACCTAAATAACAAAACAAGATCCCACGACTCATACACTAGTACATTTGAACAAAATTCTGACAC